>JABUQX010100965.1:0-10000 GCA_015478945.1 Trachelipus rathkii | reverse complement strand
ATTTAAAGGGATCTTGAAAAACTTTTTGGGTGGGCAGATAAAAGGCAAATGAATTTCAATAGTAAAAAGTGTAAGGGGTTCTTCACCTAGTACTCAAATAAAGTTTTAACTACAATATGCAATGAGGATTTTTTTATAGTTAAGATCTAGGGTTGGGAAAAAAACTTTTTTTCAAATCGTGTTTTTTTTCATGTTTTTTTTCAGTTTTTTTCCTTAAATGTTTTTTTAAAAATATAAGGCCTATACTGATATTTCACTTGAATATTTTTCATTTTTCAAATTATATAGGATACTTGAAATTAAACAAATATTGCATTATGATTTATAAAATAGGAGAACTATTCTATAATCTATATTTTATTAATTTGTTTTTGTTTACAATTTACAGTAGGTTTGTAGCCTGCAGACTGCAGTTTGTAGCTTCTACTTTCTAATTAACTATGTATTTTACATTTCTATCATATAATCATATTTTAAAATCTACTTTTAAATATTAATGTAGCTATTTATATTTATATAGAATGAGGTCTGAATGAAAAACTCAAAAGTGACTTGCAAATGAAATTATGAAAAATATTGAAATTTAAAATTAACAAGATTGTAATGAAGGAGGATGAGTGAATGACTAATTAAATATTTGGCTTTGATATAGCAACTTTTGATTCACTAATCAGCTAGTCGCGCCATCTCCAGACGCCAGTCCTACTGAAGGCACTGACTACTGTCAAGGCTCATTATCACTGGGGCTCATCAGCATCATCAGCCATTTAATTTTGATATGAGCTGATAAAGTCTGGATATATTAAGTCGTATGAATTGTGTGAGCATGAAGTGGTGAAGGAGGCAGGGGAAGTGAAAGGAACTCTAATACTTAGCTGCTTAGGCATAATCATCTGCTCTCAGTGGCTTATTTTCAGAATTTCCTAGTTCTAGATTTATGAGGCAATAAATACTAGTTTTGCAACGTCTACACAACAAAGTTATATTTCATTAGAGGGCCTTTCTACCTTTTATTTCTTAAAAAGTACAGTCAGCATGGCTTTTGCACGTGGGCATTTCTAAAATTCTGATTAAATAATTAATGATAAAAATGTTACTGAAGCTGAAACAAGAGTAAGAAAACATTAATGAAGCCACAAACAAATATTATGAATATCAAAATTCAGAATATAAAATAAAAAATATGGAAAACCCATAAAAATTTTGAACACAAACTCAAGGGCTTCCTCCTTGTTTGGAACCAAAAAATGTCCAATTTAGAGCATAATTACCTAATTTTAATATACTATGTATGTAAACTGTTAAATTCCACATATTATTGAAAAAAAAAAAACAAATTTTTATCTTGTTTTTTTTCAGGCTGTTTTTTTTTTTTCATGAAAAAAACCATTTTTTTTCGGAAAAAAATGAGCTTGTTTTTTTCCTTTCAAGCTAATTTGACAAACAAAAAGATTTAGGTGGTGATTATTAAAAGCGTAATTTGAAAGTAGCTAATCAGTGTTTGAGCAAGGAATTATAAACTAATAGTATGCTGGAGAATAATAATCGCAATGTTTTGTTTACAAGAGTAAGGAAATTAATAAGTAAATTGTCAATAGCTATGTTAGGTAGTATTAGAGTATTGTGTACAAGTTTGGGCCCCTTATTTAAAGAAAGACTTAGATATGCTAGACAGAGTGCGAGGTAGAGCAACAAGGATGATTTCTGGCTTGAGGGTAAGAGCTATGAGGAGTAGGCTGAAGAAGTTAGGAATGTTTCTGTAGAAAGGTGATTCTCAGAGGGACATGATACAAGTCTACAAAATATTTAACTCTTTTGATAATGCAGAAACCAATAAATTTCTCATAGTAGAGCACAGATGGGAGACCAGGGGGCATAGTGAGAAAATTAAGAAGAAAGCATGCCATCTTAATATAAGAAAGGATAAAAGTTAAGTTTAACAAATTCTGACAAAATATCGATATTTTTTCAGATATATAATTGTTTTTTTTTTTTTTTATTATCTTTTCAGGTAAGCACACATTATCAAAACTTCTCTCCAGGATAATCTAATCAATCTACGGAAATTTTTTGCTTTTGTTTAAATTTTTTTTAGGACCATTAAGTTTAGGTTATGATGAAGTTTTGTCGAATTAAATGCACAATAAGATCTGTGTCTATCATTTAACCCAAGAAATTTATCATGAACCTTACTGATTGTTTGAAGCGATAAAGAAGTAGTGATATATAGAAAACAACGAATAGATGTTGCTAAAAAAAATATAGTAAATTTGGCAATTTTTTATTAACAATATTTGGCAACATTGCTTATAGGAATATCAAAACATCAATTGATTTTAAAAAATATAGATTTCTTTAGAATCTGTTGAACTCAACTATTACCTAAGAAAGCATTCATCAGTAATAGGATTGTTAAAATTTTGGGAATAGTTTGCCATAGGAGGTTGTTGCAACTCTATTGCAACATTTAGAAAGGATTGGATAGGTATATGGATGATTTGGGTATCATGTAGTGTATTTTGACTAGAGCCAAATTAGCAGGTTTCAGTTACATCCGCAGTTGTTAGGTTAATCTCGCATATTCTATAGTTATTAAAGCTTGTAGTGTGGTTAGCATGCACTTTAGCTTAGTTTTTTTTCTTTAGTTGTAAGACTTTGTGGATACTATAAGCTATTGACAAGCCCTAATGTTTAATGGAATTTGCATGAGCATGTTTTAGAATTTGGAATATATTAAGTTATTGACCAGCCCTAGGGTGATTTGTGGAATTGCATGATAATAATAAAAATAATAATGGTAATAATAGTGCAGAGGAGTGTCACCCCCAATTTTTATGAAAATCATAGGATATACTTTAAAAATATAATAATGAAGACAGTGAACGCCATGCGGTCGCTGCGGCTTTAGGATCAAAGTTTACAGCCTCTCAAAGTTGTTAAAACTCCATAGACTTTCGTTTTTGATACATCTAGGTTAGGTCTTATTTTTCAGGCCGCTCTAGTTGCATGTTATGAATAAGTTTTATAGGTATGATCACAGAAAATAAATCTAATGCATACTATACAATCTTATGCATAACTGAACTAGGATGACTGCTAAAATGAGCTGAGTCCACTTAATTTTTTTTATTAGAAGCTACAGGAAAATTTAAAACTTTGAGAGCCTGCTCTAACTTTTTTTTTATGAAGACAAATAGCATTTTCGTTTTTTTTTAAGCTTCATTATTTTTTTTTAAGAGTAGGCCTATATACTGTAATTTTTTAATTTATATATATATATATACGCTCGTAAGCTGTTCTGCGTTTATATATTTATAAGGATTGTTGCAGTCGATATCATTGCCGTATGCATTATCTGATTATATAATGCTTATTTTGTCGTTTCTTTTTACAGCAATCTCCAATGATGTAATGCACAGCGCATTTTTTCTCTAAGTTAAGCATTGTTTTTCTATGGTAAAAACTGTGTCTTGGTAGGATTTAAACGCAGTAATGTATTTTATTTCAAATGGAGCAAATATTGTTTTTTATATTTATGGCCTTTCAATGGATACGTGAGTAAGACACTCTTTATAATTTTATAAGATCTCTTGTCATCTTGATGTTTTCTAATGGTTTAATGCTGTTGCATCTCTACTTCTCGCATAAGAAGTCTGCAGCATGACTGAGGTTTATGAGTACATTCATTTCTTTAACTTTACATGACATATAGTCAGAATACAGGAATGTGAACGTAAGCTTTCATTGGTTGATTTAGGCTTATTTTAAAATCTCTTTCAATTAGGAACCGGGTCAGGGGACTCATTTACCACTTTTACAAAATCGTCCAATTTTAACGGTCAGGGACTCACAAACTGCAACTTGCATTTGTTAAAACCCGGTTGTTGGGACTAATTATAGCATCTACAAATGCTTGCAATTTAACCCGCAAACTGGTCCAGTGTACGCCTCTAAACCTACGACTTTCAACAAAACTGGTTGTAAGAACCTTTTCTACTTTATGAATTTTAATATATGGATGCAGATCCTTTATAATTTGTCAAACTGAATTAAGGATTCTAATCTTCTCTAATCAAAAACCTTTAATACCTTGTTAGATGAATTGTATGTTTAACAACCAGAAGAACATCTAAATTAAAAATGAAAAATGATCAACTTATTTTGCTAACTTAACTTAAATTACAATACAATTGGGAAAAGTGAACTTTGAAATTCGTTAAAAATTAACCTTTTTAAAAATACTATTTTCGAAAGAGCCGAGACTCTGTGTAGTGTACTGTTTTTAAAAATTAAATATAAACATTGTCAATTAACTTTCACAAATTAAATGTACTTACATTTAAAAACACAATTGTAAACACATCACTTACGAATTAAGAATAAAACTTTGAAAGTCAAATTAAAATGCATATATTTAGGTTTATAGTTTTTTTTAAATTCTTGTTAAGTTTAATTATAATTATTTTTCTTTATGTATATTTCTACTGATGTACATTAGTAAATAGTACCCAACGTACGTACTACTTTTGAAAAGAAAAATTATTATTACCTGTACTTTTTAAACTGTCCGCACTCCAAAAGAAATAAATTCGTAGTAATTTCTGTACGCTTACTCAAAATTAAAAAAATAAAAGATTTGTCCTGAAAACTTATAAAAAATATTCCTCAAGGCTGCACTAGGTGAATGATTTAAAAGTATAGTGTATATGGGTGTAAACATTACTGGTGACTACTTAGAAAGTCATTTTTTTATACGTCTTTCATTTATGTCTAAGATATTTAATTACTAAAGCATTAAATAAACCTTTTACTACTTTATTTTATATATGCCCTTTTAAATTATTTAAATCACTTTACTTATTTGCAACTTTTAAAACAATACATTTATGTAAAAATTAAAAGGTAATTTAAGTTCTGCTTTATTGCTTTTGGCTTGATTTGCTATGTGTTATCTGTGCATCCTCTAATCTCTCTTATCATACTTTTCATATGCCTGCTTTGGTCCTTGTGCATGAGATTCACACTGTTTTGCCTTTCAAGCTTATCCACCTGCTCCATTTATGCAAAATCATCCAATCTCAACATCGAATTAAGCAGAAAGAGAGAGAGCATTCAATAGGTCTAGAAGTGTGGAAACGTTATTTTCCAGGACACCGATAGTGCCACCTAACGGCGCTTAACTTAAATAGTAAGTCTTTATCATACTCATTTCTCATCTGCAATTTCTAATCTTTTTATTGGTAGAGAGCGTAGTTGCTATAATACTGACTAGACTGCTACTTTCTTCTGTTTTCTGCTAATCTTGTTTTCTATCTTTTTCAAAAGCTCATTTCATTTTTTTGGCAATTTGACTTCTATGCTCTAAGGAATACCTAGCTTAACAATGTCTCTGAACTTCTATGAATACAACTGACCTTACAATCTCTACTAGAAAACCTACAACAACCAGGCCTCACAATCTACTTTATTGTTTAATAAATTGGCACAATTGGCCTGATCTCCAATGTGCTTCTCTTACATCTTACAAAACACCTTAAATTTGCAAAATGATCCTCATCAACTACAACCATCAATTGGTATTGTTGAATGGTTAAAGGCCATTTATGAACAAAATCAGACAATCTTACTGACTCTAGCAAAGCTTGTTTCACAGCTTGACAAACCTCCTCCTACACAATGTAATGAGAAACCGGTACAACAGTATTCCTATTCATCTCCAAAATATTCAGATTCTTCAAATTTAACGCAAAATTCTAAAGTTAATAAACCGGGTCTCATTGGAAATGTTTGTCACTTTCAACTTAATAAAAAGTATCAAGGTTCTCAAACCTTTTCTAAAGATAAATCTATTCCCATCTATCAAAATAATATTTCATCAAAAGTATATGGTCATAGACCACAAAAACATCAACAAATAAAACGATCATGGTGTTCTAAACCCACAAGAACTTGTAACTACTGTAAAAGAGCCGGACATGATATCCGAAAGTGCCGAAAAAGACCTTATTGTCAATTTTGCAGCAAACGTGGTCATATATATGATCAGTGTTATACTAGACAAAACAAATGTATAAATTGCCAGGAACATGGCCATGTAATTTCAAATTGCCCAAAAAGAAATACGAAACGTAAAATATTTAGCAATACTCCTATTTGTCCTTATTGTGAAAAGAACCACCTTGGCATGATCTGAATAAAGAGAACTTTCAATTAAAGAAATACGTACAATCTATCAAGGTTGAATTGTCGAATTGACTAATGAGTCCAACACACCCCGAAAAATCGAAGTAAATAAATCCCTAAGAACAACTCAAGGTGATTCAGATGGTGAAAGGCCATTGGATCAACCGTTGTCTATAAAACATCTACAACCGACTAATGAAAGTGCAACGAAAAGGGTACAGTTACCACCACCACTAACTGAAAATAAATTAACATTTGAAAGCATGCCTAAGATTCAAGGCTATAAAAACTCTACAAATACAACCCTTAACAACGGAAAAGAAGATGTAAGTAATCTTAATCCTATATCTTCCTCTATAACTATCACTTCTAAACCTCCTATTTATATTACTACTATTTCTATTCCTACCATTCCTACTATTACTATTCCTACTACTACTATTCCTACTACTACTTTATGTACTCTATCTGCCTTATCTACAACTACTATACTTCTGCATCTATACTTCATCCTAAGCTCTTCTCAACACCTACTATATCTTGTCAATCATGACCTTCACTTACTTCATGGTACCTACTATCTCGCGGATCTTCTAATTCTAAATTCTGATTAACTCCTCTAAAATCTTCTAATCTTAATGTATCCTGACCTCTTTCCAAAACTACTGATGCTTTAGACCTTTAGGCTCTTCATTATTTCATTCCACCGGGCTTTCTTCCTAATGGGATATTAAGGGAATTTTTCAAAACCTTTGGTCAGAGGGAACTGTGAGTTGGATATGAATAACTGATATTGAATTAAACATTTTTGAGTTTCAATGGATGCATTTGTGAATGATGGCAGAGGGATTTTGAAGTATATTTATTTTAAACCCGATGAACTGTTTTACTATTATGTTGTTCATTGGTTTGGTACGGTCATAGGGAATGAATGTCTATGCGAATTAAGATTACTATGATTATAGAGATCCACAAAAGTTAAATTTGCAACTAATGGCGGGCGGTTAAACCATCTAGCCTGGTTGAAAAGTCTAAAGGAAAGAGACCATTACATTCATTCATTGGTTACAGCTTTTTGTTTATTAGTCCACGAAAAGCATTTGTTATATTTTGGGCAACAATTGTTATTTTTGGACCTCAAGTAGAGACTTATGTGGCTTTAATATGTAACATGGAATTGATTTTCCATTATTTCTCCCAATAAGGAGTTGCTGAAGATTGCTTACATTTTTAATATGACAAAGGAGTTTTTGAAACTAAAATTTGAGAAAGGAAAATTTTAGTAATTAAAAAAAAAAAAAAAAAAATTATTCAAGAATTTACTACCCCTTGATTGAATCTGGTGGGGAGGATATTGTTAAATATTGTCTTGAAATGATCACATTTTTTTTAAACCAACCTAAACACTAAAGAACAAATACCCCGCCTTGCCAAGTTCCAGGTTTCATCGGGAAGTCGTAAGGAAACGGATATTGTGATGTAGGGTCTCCGAGATTCATTACACCTATTTTATTAGATTTATTATTTTTTTTTTTGGCCTTTCATAGCGATAGACAATGATGAAGGAACAATTAAATGTTTTGCTAATCTTACCTTTTATTATACTTATTTGTTTTCCATGTGACTCTTTGAGGGATTATTTTGTCGTTCTTCTTAAATCTCCATAGTTTCGATTCCATTCCTTTCAAACCGTCAGTTTATTTACCCAATAACTGTGGGAGGCAATGTAAGGATTTTAATCCTTAAATACATCCAATTATTGATTTATATATGCTTTTTGTCCGTTTCTTTTTAGCCTCTCCCAATGATGTAATGACAGATTTTCTAGTTCATTGTTTTTGCATATGGTAGACTGCTGTCTTGGGTAGGATTTTACAAATGTATTTTTTTAAATGGGGGAAATATGTTTTATATTTATGTTTTAATCCCTAGTGAGTAGAAACTCTTTATAATTTTTATAGGATTTTGTATCTTGACTGTTCTAATGTGTTTAATGCTGTTGGCATCTCCTACTTCTCCATAAGAAGTCCTCAGCATCGACTGAGGTATGAGTATATTCATTTCTTTAACGGAAAGGTTTTTTTCGTTATTAAAGCAAGGCTTAATTGATTTTTAGTTTGATGGATCCACCGTCGTTGCTTTCTTTATATTGAGGGTTGTGGGACCTAATTACCACCTTTACAAAAATCTCTAATTTAAACCGGGTCAGGGGACTCACAAACCTCAACTTGCATTTGTAAACGGTTGTGGGACCTAATTACTACATCTACAAAATCTTGCAATTTAAACCCAAACTGGGTCAGTGGACAAAATATTTGAATCAAAGTTTATTCTGTTATACTTTTATCAATTTAATTATTGGGATGCAGATCCTTTATAATTTGTCAAACTGAATTAAGGATTTGGATTTTCTCTAATCAAAAATACTTTTTATTATTTGTTAGATTGAATTGGTATGTTTAACATCTAAAATATGCTAATTGAATTGAAATTTTGATCAAGTGTTCTTTGCTAATTAACTTACATTACATAATTGGAAATGAATTTGAATTTAGTTAAATTTACTTTTAAATAACTTTTTCGAAGGCCGAGATCTGTGGTAGTGAGTGTTTAATTTTAAACATTTTTATTAACTTTCACAAACATTGAGTGTTTTAAATTTAAAAACCATTTTGGTAGATACAATTTACGACTTAAGATAAAACTTTGAAAGTCAATTTAAATAACTATATTTAGGTTTTAAGTTTTTTTTAAATTCCTTGTAATTTCTCCAAAATGGTTCGCTACATATGTATTGGTACCTGCTGTCCATTCTTGCATCTAGATACTTTAATTATCGAGAAATTATTTATTACTGTAGCTTTTTACCATGTCGCCTACTCCCCAGAAATTCTAGTATTTTCTGTACGTACTCAATTAAAAATTAATAAAAAAAAGATTAATTTAATAATAATAAAAAAATATTCTCAGCATGCACGGGTGATGATTTAGAAAGTATATGTCTATTCCGGATACCTTTAAGTGTCTGAAGGTATGTCTTTTTTTATACATTCATTTGTTAGCCTTTATTACTAAGCATTAATAATTTTTGCTTACTTCTTATTTTATATTACCCTTTTAAATTATCTTAATCAAACTTTACAACTTGCAACTTTTAACTCCATTTATGTATAAGTATTTAGTTCTGCCTTTATGCTTTTTGCTTGATTTGCTATGTGTTATCTGTGCATCAATTATATTCCATTTCATACTTTTCAAATATCTGCTTTGTCTTGTGATGAGCCTAACCTGTTTTTGCTTTCAGCTTATCACTTCATTTTATAAATCATCCAAATTAATGATTTACAGAAGAGAGGAGATTCATGGTCGAGTGTGACCGTTATTTTTCCCCAGGCAGATGTGGCTAGGCTTAAATTAATAGTAAGTTTTTATCATAGCCCTTTCAATTATTTCCAATCATTTTATTGGTAGCAGAGCGGTAGTTGCTATATATAGGATGCTGCTACTTTTTTTCTGTTTTTATTTTGGTTTTTCTTCTATTTTTTTAAACTATTTATTTTTTGATTTGAGCTTCTATGCTTAACGGATACTAATTCACAGTGTTATCTGAAATTTATGGATAATAATGACTTACAATTTTAATAGAAAACTACCACAAAGGCCACAGAACCGAATTGTTTTAATAATTGGAATTGCTGATTTCATGTATTCTTTCAACTTTCAATATCAAAATGATCCTCATCAACTACAACAATCAATTGGAATTGTTGAATGGTTAAGAATTTATGAAAATAGACATCTTATTTATCTAAGACTT
>JABUQX010100964.1:0-15000 GCA_015478945.1 Trachelipus rathkii | reverse complement strand
TCAACATCTTTTCTTCACCAGCACAAAATCAATCATATTTTTCACTTCGATACCATGTCTACCTACACCAACTCTAGTATACGTATGAATACACTTGTGTTTAAAGAAAGTATTATTTACGCACATATCTCTCTCCTCACAGAAATCAATCACCTTCCTACCATTCTCATTTTCTCCCGACACCCAAAAGCCACCTGTTATACCCACCCTTTTTGATCACCTATTCAATTATTTAAGTCACCCAGCATAATCAATCTGAAGCTCCTACTCACATCATCCAAAATATCATTCAGATTATCCCAGAAAATCGCACTTTCTTCAAGATTACCCTCAGGTGGACCATACGTAACAGCCATACATATCTTACTTAACCTTTTCAAACTTAAATTTAACCATTAGAATTCTAGTACTCACACAAATAAAATCTTTCATAGCTATTTACCACAGGTCACTCACCAGAATTGCAGCTCCTTCTCTCCCCCTCTCATTCTTTTCCACACCAGCATATACACATTTCACACCACACCAGTCATTTTCACCGTTTCCTTTCATCTTTGCTTCAGTCACATCGAGCAAATCAAATTGCCTTTCTAAATACATCCATCACCACTCTCCTCTTCTCAACATTTATTCCTCTGACATTCCATGTTCCAATACGATTGGTGCATTTTCGTCGGAAGATAGAAGGTTGCTTACCGCGATCACGACTTTCTCCGAGGGATGCATTAGCATTCCTGGCAAAAGATAAGTTGTAGTGGGCATCCAGCCAAACTCCCACTGTCCCTTTAGTCGCCTTCTACGACACTCAAGACATACGGAGAGGGCAATTCTTTCTCCCCCACACAGAGATATAAGGGATAGGGATGTCTGTAAGATGTTGTCTGGAAGAGGGATGTGAATATAAGTATGTGTATAAGGTATGTGGATAAAAGGTGGCGTCTGTAAGATGTTGTCTGGAGAATGTGTGGATATGAACGCAAAAGAGAAAGGGGAACCATTAGGCACTGGAATGTCATGGGAGACCCTACACACCATAAGCCAGACGGGAGGTAATTTCATCGATGCGCTACTCTCTCTCTCTCTCTCTCTCTCTCTCTCTCTCTATATATAATATATATATTATATATATATATATATATATATATATATATATATATATATATATATATTATATATATATATAGTATATATAATATATATATATATATATATATATATATAGTAATATATACTATATATATCACGGGTGGCCACAATGAGGCTCCCGAGCCGCATGCGGCTCTTGAGTCAATCTCGTGCGGATCTTGAAATCAAGAGTATAAATAATACAGATTTTAAAAAGTATATGTTAAATATAATTAAATGGAAACTCTGCCCAGCCTGACAATGCTTATCTTTTGTGATGACCAGGCACGATGTTCACGCACCACTTTCTTGTGGACTTGGCAACACTGCACATATGCCAAGCTGTGTGTCAACATGGCAACTCTGTACATTCTGACGTGGTGTTATTTTTCTTTGTGCAGTTCAGTTGTTTGAGTACAATTGTAGCCTAATCGCTGGTGTCCTAACAGTTACGATGCTGTCTAAGAAGCGTAAATATGAAGAAGAGAATCGAGCTTTTAATACAGATGGGAAGGAGGAATTCGTTTTTGTAGAAAGAAACGGTAAGCCAATGTGTCTTTTGTGTCAAATAACGTTGTCACAGTTCAAGGCCAGTAATCTTAAACGCCATCACAACATTAACCACAGTGGCTTCAGTAAATATTTTCCTTTTGCCTCGCAGTTAATAAAAGCTAAGTTAAAATCATTAAAGGAAAAACCTCATCTCATAGTCAGAGTAGGGTTATTTCAATAATGTTTACCAAGGAAGCAGATCTGACAACCGAAGCAGGCTTCGTCTTGGCATTTAACATTGCAAAAGCAAAGAAGCCTTACACAGAGGGAGAGTTTATTAAGAAGAATATGGCACAAGTTATTTCTATTTTAGAACCCGAAAATAAGAAACTGCAAAAACTGATCGACCAAATGCCCGTTTCTAAACACTCAATAGAGAGTGTGAGTTTCTTTCATTTGCGAAGCAAAAACATTCGATCATCAACTTCTTTGCATCAAGTGAAAACCAAATATATATATATATATATATATATATATAACCTTATATATATATATATTAATATATATATAAATAAATATATATGTATATATATATATATATATATATATATATGCTATATATATATATAACTCTTCTTTTGTGTTTTCAAGAAAAACAATAACATGTAATATATATATATATATATATAGCTATAATATATATATTGACAATATTATAATATATGTATATATGTATAATAATAATAATAATAATGTATATATAATAATAATAATAATATATACTAGCTAGCTGCTACATAATAACATATTTAATAATTAAAGTATAGCATTTAATAATAATAACCAACCAAAATTATATAATATTTATGCTATGCTGGCACCAGCCAATAACCAACCTTAATATGTATGTAAGTTCGGTAGAGGTAGGAGAGCGATGACTAGACTGCGCCTGCTGCTGCTGCTGCTGCATTGAATGCATATATATATATACCATATATACTATACTATATATATATATAAGGAAATCAAGAAACGCTGAAAATTTTGCATCGTTATATAAACAAATATTTTTGGTACGCATTCATTTAATCTGTTCAAAGTTTCACGAGGATGCAACTCTGGCATGCGAATAACTTTTAAATTGACTTTATGTCTTTATATATATATATATATATGTATATTTAATAATAATATATATATATATATTTATATATGTATATATGTAATAATAATACATATAATATGTATACAATATGCATATATATATATTATATAACATATATGTTTATGTATATATATATATATATGTATATATATATATATATGCATATATATATGTATATATATATGGCATAATAATAATAACCAACCCAGCAATAACCTTATATGCCATATGTATGCCTATGCTCTTCTTATTCAGAGTGTCTAAAGCTGACATCATGTAGCTCGAGAGAGCAGCAGCACCTACAGTAAAAACAAATTATATATTTTGAATCAGCGGAATTCTAAGGAGGTGTTTTTATTTTTTTTTTTTTTTTTGGGGGGGGCATTTTATTCGTCGGAAGCAACTAAAAAATTTCTACCACATTTGGGGCTCGAGCCGCGACAGGGAGGACAGGGGGACGAAATCCGTCATCTTTCTCTAAATCCAGGAGGCCAGAGGCTTTACATTTCCCTCTTTTGCCGGTTTACCCATGGTATTCCCTTTAGTTAAAAAAAAAAGAGAAAAATTTTACTTCCCTTTACACTTTGGTGTTATTTAACTAAATGAATGCCATGGGGGTGAAGCCATGGCGATGACCCTGCCCCGATTGGACGACGAGAGTCGTCCGCTCATGAAAATTTTTACTCCGACAGATAAATGCAACACCATCCTTAGAATTTTCTGCTGATAACAAATATGTAATTGAGACCCTTGTTTTCTCCCGGCATATATATATGTATATATGTAACCTTGGCAATAATAATAATAATATAACAACAACACATAGCCAACATAATAATAACGCCAGCAATATATATGCGCTATTTAATATGTAGGGGGCAATAAACATCGCTTATGTGTTTATAGCCAAATAACTGTAACATATATAATAATAGTATTACTAGCCAATAGCCTTCACCTATATATATATAACATGTATATATATATATATATATAACTTTATATATTTTAATGTGGCTGATATATATATATTTATATACATAATATATATATATATATATATATATATATATATATTCCGGAATCTATCTATCGGATATAGATTCAGCTCAATATCAATATCTTCCTTCCAGTCAAACCATCTTCTAATCTTTATAATATTGGTTTCTTTTTTTCTCTTGCTTTTTCTTGGTTGAATAATAAAGTTTTTAAAATATAGCAAGTTTCTAAGAGGTTATGTATTTTGAGGTGAATTCCCAACCTCGTAACATCACACCAGTTACTTGATCCGTATAAATAGGTCTTTTGCATTTGCTTAAAGTGTGAATCTAATAACTGGAACTGTTCTATTGATAAGTTCTTTTTGAAATAGTGGAGTGTACGGATGTCTGCCAAATCAACTCTTTCGCTCTTGGTATTCCTCTTCAAGATCTTTCTAGCAGTCAATCTGTTGTTTCAATCTCATTAAGCTATTGCTATTAAATAGATACTAATCATCTGAACTCTTTAATAACGTTTCTCCTCCTCATAAGTGAGCTCGAGTGATTATTTTTGCAAACAGTATCACCCCATTTCCCGTCAAGGTCTCTGAACTCAGACTTAACTACTACGCTATTTACTAATTTTAATGAGAAATCTAAAAACTTTTTCCTTCTAATCTTTTCCATCGTAGCTGTCTTACCGCTTTTCTCTTCTTTAGGAAGCACAATTCCTTAATCATAGCAGCAGTAATAATTAGTCAGATAACAACTAATTAATTAATAATTTTTAATTAAAACCCATTTCATTATAATCAAACGGCTTTTTAATCTCGCTATATATTTGTGTAAAGTAAATATTAGAGAAAAATTATACGAGGGTTTATCAATGCCACTTAATAGGTTCAACTTTTCATTTCTTCTCTCATTGAGACAATTTCATTTAACCTACGGGTTCAAAGCAATATTCCAGGGTTTTCTAATTAATATATTTTTGCTCAGTAGGTGACCCAAGCTACTTCAAGACTACTGATAAAAAAAGATACGGCCATTTGAGTTATATCCTAGGAATTCATCATTGTTTTCCTTTTCAAAACGGAGTCAATCAGAGAAAACGTAACTTTTTATTGGTTTAAAAGTTACACATGTGAATACTTACCATAAGTGCGCGCGCACACACACTCATATATATATATCTATCTATCTATCTATATATATATATATATATATATATATACCAATATGCATGTACTTCATTTGCTCCCATATATATATATGCTACTGTAACATATTATATATTAAAGCTGATTCATACTATTTATATATATATATGGATAGGGAGGCTTGCCCGTGGGCAGTGATGAAGAATATAATGTACAACAACTAACCTATCATGCCTTATGCATATATATATAACAATATATATGTATATATACTAACTATAACTGTATATGTTTATATATAATAACTCTTATATCTTTAACTAACTAACTCTTCCAACCAATAATAATATATGTATATATGTATGTATATATCTAACTATATATAACTATATATATATATATGTAGCCATATGTTGCAGGTTCCAGCTAGTCTCTTTGCATGTATTTTATGTTCAGAGCCTTGGTTTAGATAATAATTAAAGATAAGGTTTTAAAAGAATAATAATATATGTAATATATATATAATATAATATATATATATAATAATAATATAATAGCCTTGTAATAATATATATATATATATATATATATATATATATATATATATATATCTATATAATATAAAAAAATATGTCGTGTTGTTATAGTAGATTTATGTAGCATAATATAATATATATATATAACTCAACATCTATGCAACAACATATATATATATAATACATATAATAATAATAATAACCATCATAATAATAACATATCTTTACAAAGTTTTTATTAACTCAAATCAGTTTAATTAATACATTTGGTGGTTTTATAGTAGATTTGTGCATCTTTGATGAAGAGCATCATTCTTGACTTCTTTTGACTGATTGTTTGAAAATATTTTATATTATTTTATAAAAATATTTTATAATTTTTATTATTTTTCATATTATTTCTTTATCTATATTTCATTTCATTCTAGTTTCCGGATGTCGAGAAGGGCAGTTTAAACATCCAAACGTAGTGTAATAAATTTTAAATCTTTAGTTTTTGGTACTTTTATTCCTAATAACACACTCAAGCACACATACACACACACATTTATATATATATATATATATATATATATATCTTTCTTTATATATATATATATATATATATATATATATATACTGCTATATACTTATATATATATATATATATAAATATATATATTAATATATATATATATGTATATGTATGCATATATTTTAACATATAATATAATAATATATGCCTTAATATATATAGTAATAACCTTGTAATATGTATGCGTAGCGCCAATACCAACAACAATATGGCATAGCCTTATAGCACCTTAACACTATATAGTAACCCCATGATATATGTTAGCCATGTATGTATATATATCAACCCATAGCCAGCAATATTTGCATAACCAATAACCAATAATATATATATGTATATATAATAATATATATGCTTATACATATATCAACATCTATATATATATATACAACTATGCTTATACTATATATATATATATATACTTGCTTATATGCCTTGCTGCCTCTTATATCTTGCACTATATATAACATATATATATATATATATATGGGATCTTGTCAATTATGTCCGACTGAGTTTTATCCGTATCGGTAAAAATAATAATAATAAATAATAATAATAATAATAATAATAATAATAATAATAATAATAATAATAATAATAATAATAATAATAATAATAATAATAATAATAATCATAATCATAATCATAATAATAATAATAATAATAATAATAATAATAATAATAATAATAATAATAATAATAATAATAATAATAATAATAATAATAATAATAATAATAATAATAATAATAATAATAATAATAACAATAATAATAATAATAATAATAATAATAATAATAATAATAATAATAATAATAATAATAATAATAATAATGATAATAATAATAATTAAAAAACGAAAATTACAAAAGAAAACCATAATAAAAAAAGCGTTTTTTAAGTAGAAAAATACGATTTTATTTTTTTTTTTTTTTTACATTACTATATGCATGTATTTTTGTTATATAAGTTCACCTAGTAACAGTAATAAGCCAACATAGACGAGTTGCATTTATTTAAAGCCTCCTATTCTAAAAAAGTAATAAAACGTGTAATATTTTGAAAGATATTGAAGGATAATGAAATTAAATTATATTTATTCATAACTTTTGCTTACGTATCAACACCTTTTAGTTAAAAGCTAGTCATATACCTAATGAAAAATTTATGCTAGGTCTCTCTTCAGAACTGAAAAAAATGAAATAAATACTAGAAAGGAAAGGAAAGATAGAGTAAACGACATCCGAAAAAAAGGGGAAAAACATCAGGTAGATAATTTAAAACAGAATCACTGAATAAAAATTAAAAGATCAAAATTAAAAAAATCCTTCAGAATAAGATTCGGATGAAGGAACGTGATTATAATAATATATATATATATATATGTATATATATATGTAATAACATATATATATAAACTAACTATATATATATATATATATATATAATATATATATATATATATATAATAATAACCTTATATATATATATATATATACAACCCAGCATATGCTGCTGCTGCCTGCTCTTGCTATATATATATATACTAGCTGGGTATTTTAATCTTAATTTTCTATTCAGCAGCATAAGAAAAAATTGTCAAACAATTAGAAACATAAATGGAGTCTAATAAAATATTTTGCGGTTTGGTTATCACATAATTATTTATAAATTTAACTTTAACATATAGCATAGGCTAAAACTGCTCTATATATATATATATATATATCTTTATATCTATATATATATATATATATATAACATATACCGGTAATTTGTGCTAAGATGCCGTCTCACTACTAGGGTATAATGTGAAGTAGCCCATTCGTGTTGCAGCCACATCTCTAGGGTGTTTCTAGGAATACATTCTTTAGTAAAGTATACAAGTCGGTTTTTCAAAACCCTCTGGTAACCTTTGCCGTTGATCTTTCTTGGTAGCTTAAAGGGGACCAATCAATTTGCCTTCAATTATTTCCGCTTTCATGTTGACTAAACGGTCATTCCTCACAACTCAAGGGTTTAAATAGTGCCAATAGCATAAATTGTGGATATTGAATATCCCTTTCCTTTGAAAGATTGTTTCCTCATTCCACAAAATTTTCTTAACAAATTTATTGTCTTATTATAACATTGCATTTCCCGGCAAAATTGCAACCTTTTTGTCATAGTCTGCAGGTAAAATTGTTTGCACACGTTGCACATGGTATGGGTCCAATTGAGTCCTTTTTAAAATACGATATACCGTAGACCTCCGAAGTCCCGAACGTCTTAACATGCGACGAACACTTGTTGATGGGTCTTCTGTGGCCATGTCTTTTATTTCATCATTTTCAATTTCAAGGCTAGGTCTCCCTTCTCTCCGAGGATTGCCAGGGATTTCGCCGCTCATGTACCGCCAATGTACATTTTGAAACACTCTGTAGTCAAGATAGCATTCTCGACAGGGATATCGTGCCCAATACTCTCTTGCAGCAGCCCCACCATTTCCGTAACAAAACCCTACACTAATGTATTTCTGCATATTTGCGAGGAGAATAAGACATTATCTGCGTCCAGGTGGAACACAGTCCAAATGGCAAACAGTGTTGAATTCAAAATACATATACGTATGTAATGGCAACAGTAGCCAACCCCATTCGAGCGATTTTAGTATATGTATGTTAAAGTGCCGCTAATTATTACATTGCATGTGAGGAGTAAATTAATGTATATCAACTCAACTTTCTTTCCTTATATATATATGTATATATAATATATATATATATCTTTCTTCTTAACAACCATAATATGTAACCTAATAATATATATATATATATATATATATATATATATATATATATATATATATATATATATATCTTATATATACATATATATATTTCTTAACAGCCTTAACAACATAACTTAATATATATATATATATATATACTTATATATATGCAACTCCACATTTATCTTTTACAGAGTGTTTTTAAAACCTTTACTTTGTCTGTTTGTATTAAAACAAAGAAATGTGGCTATGTAGCTTATTCACAGGCTCCTCTTTGCAGAGTTTTTATCTTTAAGCGTTAGTCAGGTTAGTTAACGGCACTAATTTCGACCATCAAAAACTATAATAAATACTTTAATATTTAAAACTTTAAAAGTTTTTGGGGGATAAAATATTAGGCCTTTTCTTTCAAAAACTTTTCTTTATATATATATATATATATATATATATAATATCAATATCTTCAATATGTATATATATATAGTAATATGGCAATGTATGTATATGTATAACAACCAATAGCTGCTGTATGCTTCTTCTTCTTTGTATACTAGTATATGTATGTAATAATAACCTTATAACTGTAATATGTATGCATATGTTTATAATATATATATGTATATATATGTATATAATAATAATAACTGCCCAACTAATAATATATTTGCTGCTATAATATACTGCCCAGCCAACCAACCCATGCTGCTGCTCCCTTTGCTTCTCTTTGCCTTTGCCTTAACATATATATATATAATATCAGGGCTGCGGAGGGCAGGGTTGGTAGCTCCTACCCAATATTTCTAGTCTATTTAATAAAATAAATTAAATGGTAAACTTAACTAAATTATTAAAATTTTTATATGAAAGTGAAAAACTAATTTATATGAAAGATTTAAAAACAACACTTTAGTAATAATGTTTATAGTGGGTGAATTTGGAAATTTTTCGTTCCTACTCTGTTCTTAGGTGAAATTCTATGCTATCGACATTGGCAAATTTCATTTTCTGGTATTACTATTAGTAGGCAAGCTAACACATGCCTGTGCTGCCCAGACGTGGGGAAAAACATCATTACACACTTATTTTACCTATATATGTAACTATATATATATATATATATATAACATAACATATATATATACATAACTTAACTATTTATATATATATATACCTTATATATACTTATATATTTTAACTCTATCGCTTTTCTCTACTCATTTCTTCACTATATATATACGATATGTTTCTCTTACGTATCAAAACCATGGCAACAGCAGTTTTTAGCTTGAAAGTTGAAATCCTTGCATTTGGTTATTAAATATTATTTTTTTATTATATTACTTAAGTGATATTTATCTTTATATAATTAAAATAATAATTAAAAATAGTGCTAATGGAAGTAAAATAGCTGGTAATAAATTTTTTTAAAAGCTTATCTAAAGATTTGCAACAATTTAATTTTTAAAAATCTGGAAGGCCTACCTACGTTTCTTTTTTAAAAATAACAGATAAAGTCAATAATTTCCATTTGATTATATTATTATTATTATTATTATTATTATTATATTATTATTATTATTATTATTATTATTATTATTATTATATTATTATTAATTATTATTATTAACATTATTACTCAATAACAATAATAATAACACTTATAATAATAATAATAATATGTAATGTGTGTATTAATAATGTGTGTGTGATAATAATAACGTTATTGTTATTATTGTATTTTGATGATATAGTATTATTGATAAATGACCATTATTATTATTATTGATATTATTATTATTAATTGATATTGTATTATTATTGATTGATATTATATTTCTAGTTACTTCACGGATATTTATTGCATGCGTAATAATATATATCATACAATATATAAAATATATGCTCTTTCTATGTATGTAACAACAACCAACAATAACATATGTAGTAATAGCCAATAATATATATATGGCTGCTTACTACTGATTTTAGTCTTCAGTTCACGATTGTATGTATATATGTAATAATATAATATAATATATATACTTATATATTATATGTAATATAATATATATATATGTATAATAATAATATATACACTGAACATATGTAATATATATATAAGCCCAGCCAGCCAGCAGCACCCAGCAGTGACCGCCTTCAGCACCTTCCCAGCTGCTCCAGCCTTGCCAGTAGTAGCTAATATTGTATGTAATGTAATATATCTATATAATAATACAATATGTAATAATAATATATATATAATATAAATATATCTGTATATGTAATATATGTATGTATATATAACTAATAGCAATAATAATAATAACAATAATATCACAACTATATAATAATAATATGTAATATATATGTGTGTATATATATATAATAATATGCCAACAATAACTCCTTCAACGCCTTGCTGCTCTTTGCTGCTGCTGCTGCTTATGTAACCTTATACCAACCAACCTTATATATATATGATAATGTGTGTGTGTTGTGTGTGTAAAGAGAATAATATAGTTACAAATATTAATAATATTAGTAATAATAGTGATACTTGTGATAGTGATAATAATAATAATACTGGTAATAATAATAATTTATACATAGTGAATATTGGTGAATAATAGTAAAAAGAATATAATATATAGCAGCGTCTCAACAGGGTCGTGACCCCCAAGGGAGCAGGATAATACAGGGGGTCATGATTTGGTCCTAAAAAATAAAATGTTCCAATGTGCGAGAAAAACGAAAACGTGTAATGAATTATAATCAAATGTTTGCACAAAGTTATTTATGAAGGGTTAATTATTAATAAAATAAAATAGTAATACTTAATGTCAAAAGGATTTAAAAAGAGGAATTATATATATATATATATATATATATATATATATATATATATATATATATATATATATATATATATATATATATTTATAGAATATTATTTTTAAACTGCTGCTATATGCTCCTGCGTACCATATATATATATATATATATATATATACCTTATATATGCCCTCTTTCTTATATATAGGGAGTAATTAGGGGGTCGAGAGGGTTATTAACATGCATTTTTGACTTTTGGGAGGTCGCTGAGGCTTAAAAGGTTGAGAAACGCTGGTGTATATATAGCATAATAATATTAATATGAAAACATAGTGTACAACATAATAATAATATTAATATTAAACTATAGTGAATTGTAGTGATTAATAGTTAAATATAGTGAATTTTGCTGTAAATATATTGCTTAGCATGCTAATAATAATAATAATAATAATAATAATAATAATAATAATAATAATAATAATAATAATAATAATAATAATAATAATAATAATAATAATAATAATGGGTAGCAAAGAAATAATAAAATATATATTGTATGTATATGCATGTATGTATGTATATATGTATATCCATGTGTATTATATATTTATGTATGTATGTATTTGTATATGTATTTTCTATTTTCTATTTATTTACATAAATAGCGCCCGGTAGCTCAGTTATATATATATGTATGTATGTATATATATATATAATAATAATAATATGTAATATATATATGTATTTATATATTACATATAATATACATTTAAAATAACTTAATAACATAATAATAATGTAATATAAAAAAAAATATATCTAAACATTTATTTTCTATATGTATTTAAATATATAATATGTATATAATAATATGTATATGTAATAACCTTAATATGTATGTATAATATGAAGTATATGTAACTGCAATATGCATATATATGTATAACACCAATAATATGTATATAATATATGTATGTATATACATATATAACCCCTGTATATATATATAACTATTTACATATATATGTATATATATGTCTTTGTAATAATAACTAATAATATATATGTATATTATACTCTTTATATATATATATATATATGTATATATATATATACTAACATATATTATATATTGATGTGCGCTTTCATGGAAACATTTTTATAACTAGGAAAATTCTATTTTACGAGTCTTCACTTTCGGTTCCGAACTACCAAATATGCTTCACTAAGTAAGATTCTATTAAATATTTATCTTTGCAATTTTAAAACTTCTTGATCCTGTTCGTTACCATTTACTAACAATTTATTTAAAAAAAATAATAAAATAAAAAAACTGACTGATGCTTAAAACATAATGGGACCTATGATTGCATATATATATATATATATATATATATATATATATATATATATATATATATATATATATATATATATATTAACATATATAACCTTATATATAACTATAATATATTTATATATATAATATATATATATATATATATACTATATATATTATATAACATATATATATATATATTTACATAAAAATATTTATATACGTGTATTTATATATGTATGCAATAGCATACTTATTTTAAGCTACATTACAATAGTTTGTAGATGTGTAGTAACCAATGGTAATATGAAGGAAACTAATAATATAATATGTAATATAATAGCATAACATATGTATCATATAATATATGTATATAATATTTGTATTTGCTGTTATATATATATACATATATTTTTATAATATATATAATATGTATCAACTAGCCAATATAACCAACCTTATATAGCATAACGCTTGCTTAACCAACCAGCAATAATATTTATGAATTTGTATTCTATACATATATATATCTATATATATATATATATACTTATATATATATATATATATAGTACAGTGTATTTAAATGGCAAAAATATCTTTTAATACTATAAAATTTTCATATTGCAAATCACCCTTGTACTCATTTTATTACGCATGGAAATATTATGAAAATGAAATTATCTTACTTAATACATATAAAAAATGTACTTCTGACTTTTAGGATGAATTCCAAGCAGTTTATGACGCTAATATTTTATTTAATTCCCTATGTGAAGATTTCAAAGTAATTTATCGCTAATGTTGAGGTTACGAATCTTTAAACTGTTTACAGGAGAGATGGCAGAGCTTTTGAAGAAGAAAACTTGAGGAAGTATTTTTGAAGGGGGATTTTCAAAAACTATCCCCTACGGTATTAAATTTTTCAAGGGTGAGGCAATATCCAGTTAAAAAAGAATCAGTGTTAATTCCAGTAGTTATATACTGGTAGATGTGGAAGTGCTTGTGTGTGTGTTAAAGAGGTAATTGAAATGATTTGGTTTGTATCAATTTATCAGAAAATAATTTGCATCAAAGAGTCTTAAGAAACATACCTATATATATATATATATAGGATTTATATATATATATCTAAATTTATATATATATATATATATATATATATATATATATATATATATATATATATATAACTATATATATACTTATATACTTTATATACCCTGCTGCTCTGCTGCTATCTCTAACATATATATATATATATATATATATATATATATATATATATATAATCCCGAAATAATTTAATAATTAATTTTTATATTTATTTTATAATAAACGATAAGTTTACCTATCCATTTATAATGTAAATTTGGGAGTTTCTAATAATAATAATAATCATAACTATTAATAATATACATTACATCACACAGTTATATCATTGGAAAATATTTGAAAGCTCTTTTCAGTAAGACTTGTTAAAATTAATTATTATAAAATCTTATATTATTTTTAATATAATTAGATTGAGCACCTAAATATTAATAGCTTGTTTCCAAGCGTGTGATTTATCATAATAATATATATATATATATATATATATATATATATATATATATATATTATCTCTTCTAATATATATATAATATATATATATTGGTTAGTTTCAAATTTTTAAATACTGTTCTTTCTAATCATATTTAACTACCAGGTTTCGAACTTCGCTATTTATTAATTATAAATTAGCAAACTAGTTAACTACATATTTCATTTAATTGTCTCAGCTCACCACAAATATATATATATATATATATATATATATATATATATATATATATATATATATATATATATAACGCTAACTTTATAACTCTTTACTCTATATACTTTATGGTATTTATGTAGATTTAAACGGAACTTCGTTCGTATGTACGTATAGCTGAAATAAATGCGTGACGTCATACGTGACGTGGGTTTGCGTAACTGACGTATGTCTGACGTCACACTGCGTATGTTAAGTATA
>JABUQX010100963.1:12500-15192 GCA_015478945.1 Trachelipus rathkii | reverse complement strand
CTAGGTTTAAGAGTTTCGGGCCAGAAGAAGATGTTGGACCAACTGACAGGGCGAAAGCCCTTCCTGGGAGTTTATAATAAATAATATATTATATAATATATATATTATATATATATATATATATAATATATATATTATATTATTATATATATATATATATTATATTAATATATATATATATATTATATATAATTATATAAATAGTATATATATACACGTTGCTATCAGATGAGAGATATGGACCCAACTCTTTTGCACCCCACCAATCTCTTTCCCCAGCCTCAACCCATTTAAAAAAAAGGTTATATGTAGAATAATACTTGAAATTAATAATTCTCAAATTATGTTAAAAAACTAAAGCTTCTGAGCCCTTTAATGAAAGAGTTTGGCTTTCTTTCTCGTAAAATGAGATCTGCATTTCGCTGAGAAGATGCTCGCCAGCTACACTTATTGAAGGGCATGCTAAGTATTCCCTGCGAGTTCTGCAAAATGTGAAAAACTTTTACAATTATCACACCATCAAAAAAAAGGATCTTTATCCGATTCCAAGAGTTTTGCTTTGATAATCTTCGATTCAATGACAGAGTGCCTTTGACACCTCTGAACAGGACTCTTCATTCGCTGCTAGGAACCAAAAGAAACGTTCATGGAGTTTCTGCTAATGGTTTCTCTACCAGATAGTAAATGTGTGTCTTCTTTCTGCAATCTTTTCCTTTTTATTGGCTGGTGAAATTTCTGGCTTAGCAGCATTTCATCACATAGGCATACTAAATAAATTTTAACCCTTTGTGAAACACGAGGTTCAAGAAATTTTTTTTTGTATCTAGGATCCAGAAAAGTTACTATTGCAGATGCGTAGTCGCTTTTTGCAGATTTTGAAATCTATTAGTCTATCTTCCAGGATTAGTTGTTTCTGTCACCTTTGAAAGTCCCTTACTTTTAATAGCAGCATTTAGCACAGTTTTCATCGTTGCAACTAGAGGAATCTCGTCTGGCAAACAAGAATTTTCTGAGATAATAGTCTTAGTTACCTCTTCAAACGGTTTAAGAAGAGTAAAACAATTACCTAAAATCGTATTATCATCACCTGTCAAGCCTTTCACCTTTGTGTTTGTTCGAAGCATAAAGGGGACCGCTTCATTTATTTCTCCCATGTATGTCAATTCATATACCAACTACTATTCCAACGAGTCTGAACATATTGCGTTACAGAAAGTTAAGGAACATTTAGTCTCATAATTCATAAATGAATACTATCCACTATCCGCAAAAAAATTCTTGTGGATGCGAATGCAAATGACGGTGCGGGGAGCAGAAAAAAATTATGCGGGATGCGGCATATTCGCTACCACCCTAGTCTTACGGTATGTTTACGTATCGCATTTGGAGATTAGTACGATTCATGGAAAAGTGTATATTTTTTTGATTCTCAAAAGCAGCGAAAAAATGGTTGAAACAAAACCAAAAATGTTTATTGTAAACTTTTGTAGCACTAAGCTGAGTAGAGCTCGAATTTGAATTTTGACTGCTGGAGTCGGAGTCGAAGTCGGAGTCGGAGTCGGAGTCGAAAAATTTTTGTTTAAGTGGAGTCGGAGTCGGAGTCGGAGTCGAAAATTTTTGTTTAAGTGGAGTCGGAGTCGGAGTCAGATTCGGAGTCGAAAATCCAAATTTGAATTTAAGGAGTCGGAGTCGGAGTCGAAAAATTAATTTTGCGACTCCGCAGCCCTACTCTTGACAGACCCAAAGTACTTGATAAGATGGGGCCATAGGTATGCTCCAAGTCATCTTGGCTGCTTTTTTCATGGGAAAGTACAGGCCAGCCCATCACACTCAATATTTTTAA
This sequence comes from Trachelipus rathkii, assembly GCA_015478945.1. NCBI lineage: Eukaryota > Metazoa > Arthropoda > Malacostraca > Isopoda > Trachelipodidae > Trachelipus > Trachelipus rathkii. The sequence goes on along the minus strand of JABUQX010100963.1, from coordinate 13,349 downwards.
GAGTTACAAATTTCGACGACTTTCACCGTTTGCAATTCTTTTTCCCTTTAAGCACTTATTCATATCTGTTTTATCCCAATTTAAACACAAAAGCACTAAAAAGGTTTAATCGCTAATCACAAGTAACCAATAAACTTAGTAAATTGGCTATATTAATAATAATATTAATAATTAATAATAATAATAATAATAATAATAATAATAATAATTAATAATAATAATAATAAAATAATAATAATAATAATAATAATAATAATAATAATAATAATAATAATAATAATAATTAATAATTAATAATAATAATAATAATAATAATAATAATAATAATAATAATAATAATAATAATAATAATAATAATAATAATAATAATAATAATAATAATAATAAAAATCAAAATTAAATATATAAAATATATATTATATATATATATATATATATTATATAATATATATATATATATATATATATATATATATATATATATATATATATATATATATATATATATATATATATATTATATATATATATTATATAATTAAATATATATATATATATATTATTTATATTTATATATATATATATATACTTTGTTTAACAGTTCAATATATGTCTTTTTTTTTAAATATATATAATTGTATTTATTTTTATATATATTAATTTATATATATTATTATATTATTATATAAATAAATAAAATATATTAATATATTATTATTATTATTATATATTATATATTGTATATATAATTATTATTATTATTATTATATAAGCGCAAATTATTTAGATAGAGCGCAAATTTGCGCTTTTGCGCTCTTAAAAAAGTTGTTGAGCGCTTATGCCCAAGCG
>JABUQX010100962.1:0-17500 GCA_015478945.1 Trachelipus rathkii | reverse complement strand
TATATATATATTATATATATATATATAATATATATAGTATAGAAAGTAGAAGGGTTAATAGACCCATTTTCACAACACAATCGTTCACAAGCATCTCAACAGTTTACGAAGCTAGAGTAATGAGGCGTCTTGTACGCTGAAGAGTCTAACCTTCCGCTTTTGCAGACGTACAAAGCCAAACCTGAATTCTTATGCGTCGCATTTACGGGCAGGAAGAAGGCGGGAAATATTTGAGCCCACAAGCGACTCGTTCTATTTGGTTTAAATAAAACGTATTTGCGTTATTTTGATCTAATTAAAAATGTGGGATACGTTTTTTGAATTAAAAAAGGGACCTATAACTCCCCCCCACCCATACCCACAAAGGTCCCCTTCCCGGCGAGAATCTTTACTAAGAATTGATTTATCAATTAAATAAGTCGTATTTTGGATTTTCAGAAGCGAAGTGAATAGCTGCGAGTGTTGGAAGAGGCATAGGAGCGTCTTTCGAATAGAGACAATCGTTGAATAGGAGATTGGGGAGCTGGGTCGAGATCTTATCTGAACCAGGTTATTTAAAGGAGCATCTTCAGGTGCTAGTTGGATTCGTACATTAGATGTTGGAATGGCCTGAAGTGGGATGCTTTCAGTTTGTGTGGGTACCTTTGGCATGCACATATTGCAAAGGAATACTCTTTTGGTCCAAACGAAATACGCAATGACAAGAACTATGAGGAAAAAGATCGTGCCGGAAGTTCCTCCTCCAATATATGGAATGAATTTGATTTGGGGGAAATACGGTGTAAAAGGGTGCATTGACTGATTTAATTGATCCAGTCTTTGATTCCAATGGATTTCTTTTAAGGTTTGAAACTTAGGGAACAAAACAGAAGAAATGTTAGGTAAAGCAACGTGAGATAAGAAGTTGAATAAAACGTGATCAGAATAAGAAATTAAGGAAGAAAGGGTAATATTCTTTTCAAGGTGAATAGGGTTCTTAAACTGAAACTTAGAAGAGATGAAAGCACATCCGTGAGGAATAGTAAAGACATAGTCATAGACATGCTGGATAGAATTGGGTTTCTCACATGCGATTGAAGCCCTAGTTTTTTCTGAAAAAGAAATAAGGGTGAAGTGTCCTAAAGCGACAGTATAAGGTTCTATAGACTTATATTCTGCAATAGGGCAGTGCGAAAAATCATTGGTGAAATTCAAGATCAAAGATAGTAAACAAGACTGATCATCAATGGAAGCAAACACTTGGGACTGGGGACAAACGGCTAATTGGCCTACATGTCGACAGAGATCGTGTGCCGATTCCTTAAGATAAGTGTATCTCCGATTTCCATAATTCACAAAGAAGTAATTATTTGGGTCGTTGTACATAACTCGAACTAAAGATTGATTTAAAGGAAGGTGAGTAGGAAAAGGTATAAGTTTATACGAGATGAAATTTTCTACTGAGATAAAAGGAATTAAGGTGATTAGTTCATAGGGGCTAGCTGCAGATTGGATAGTCCAAGAATAGGTTAGAAAAGTTTGATATGTTTTTGTTTCTAGAGGAATGACTGTGTGAAGTTTAGTCTCTTTGTTCATTTCTAGTACGAAAGGCAATAGGAAGATGGGAGAAAAAAGTTGTGAGTTTGTTATTTTGTTTTTTGCGAGTTGGAGTGAATTTATCACCAATTGGTGGATTTGACTGTATATATAGATACGATTTGCTCAATATAGATTATTAACGCCTGAGCCCCATTTGGTTATTATATTTTGCGCTACGCACTTAGAGATTTTGAAATTCTATTAATTTTTGTAAGCTATCCCTAAATTTATTAAAGTACGAGTATTCGCTTTCAACTGTTTCTTTAGCTTCAGTAATCAATAAGTTGAAGTAGAGCATAATTACCTAGATGTTGATCTTCTTATCGAAGTAGTCTTCACCTGTTTAGTCTGTAGCCGTGCAAAAGAATTGTTCGAGGACGTCTCCTCCAAATTCAAAAAGCGGGCTCGTTTCCTTCTCGATCGTGCAAGATCCAGGCATTCACTTTACTTCGTTCAGCTTCTAGGGCTAACACTTTTTACTCGGATGTCATTAACTTAAATTCATTGCGTGAGCCTTTTGTTGTGTTGAAACGTTTAGAAACATGGTTTCGAACGATGGTAAAAATGATTCTTTAACGTTGTTTACTAGTTTAGTCGTCTTGGTGATTGTTTCTTTAATGTCTGGAGGACATTCTAAGGAGATAACTAGATCGAGGTATCCTTCTATGAAGTTAACTTCTCCCGTACGATACAAAACTAAACCAGGTAGAATTTTTGTTTCTTCTTTTTCATTTATGAGGTTGCTTTGGCATGTTGATACGATGATGAGTAGCAACAAAGCTGGTATTCCGAAATTCATTTCTGAAATATTTATACTTTATACTTTTCTTGGTTTTGATATATTTAAAGGTCGCCTAATTATGTTTAATAACATTTTAAAATTAATTGGTTAGTTAAAGCGTTCGCGTTTTATTAACTAAACTAAATGATTTCTTAACTATAATCGAGTTAGTTGGCTTAAAATCTAAATGTAAGAGTTTTTAAACTCAACGTTATATACTATTTAATACTTAGTCGTTTGCTTACTAGTTAATTTTTTATTACTTACTTACTTGCTAGTTGATTTTTTATTAGTTGCTTACTTACTAATCTAGTTTTCTATTACTTACTTACTTACTTGTTACTTATTTTTTTGTTTTCTTAATAGAAAAGTTTTTTGGGTTTTCTCTTTGTATTTTATTTTGTATTTTATTAATATGTCCCCCCCTTATTCTGAGAGTGAAACATATTTTTTAAAAGGTTTCTTTTATAAAAAAAATGAGTAAAAACTAGAACTGAATTAATCTATTCTAGGATCTATCGAAACTACATCTAAATTCTAAGATTAGAGTTCTTATGAATATGTATTAATCCCGACTAATTTCTTAAATTTTAGGATGTATACTAAGTCAAAGTTAATTTTCTTAAAAATTATGGACGATCGTTCAAACTAAATCCAGTGCTAATGGTTTTCCTTAATCCACTAAGTACTTCTTAAACTAAGAAAAAAATTTCGTACAGGACGCGAAGCGAAATGATACTTCATCATGTCTTAAAATTAAAATATTCCTTCTTAGACTAGCAGAATAAGAAGAATTTCAATTCACAAACTAAAGAAATTTTCTCTTTAAATCTAAGGAATATACAAAGTATATAACAAAATTGGGGCCATGAACTAGTTAACAGGAGGCAAATACCAAAGTTTTCCCTCCTCGGGACTGTTGTGTTTTTCAAATCCAATTCGACAGGCGGAAGCTGGACAGGAGTCTTCGCTGTAGTCTCCGTGTTGTCACTTGCCTCGGGCTGTTGCTGTAAAGCTTGTTCCTTCATCCTGTTTGACTTCTGGTAACTCGGGGTGTAGAATCTCTAGGACCAGTGAACAGATTATGGGGCCTGTAAGAGGGGTCCTGTTTTCTGTTATCTGGGATGAATTCCTTAGGAGATGAATCTACGACCGCGGGAATGGGGTAGTGGCCATCTTTCACTGGGGAAATTGGAGATTTCACAGGGGAATTTGTTCTTGGAGGGGTTCCACCATAGGCTCCATACACCTCACCTTCGCGTGCTGGTGGCTCCTGAAGAATCTCTTGAACAGGGTTTTCTAGGGAAATCTCTTGCTGAATAGGGGATAAAGATGGTCTAAATTCTTTTCTCCGAACGCAAGGTTGGAGGGAGTTTTTGGGAAGTTCAATTTTTGGGAGGTGGAACACTTTAAAGTCACTGTCTGACGCGCTCTTGCCGAACAAAATACTTCGCTGTATCTTCTTTACTTTCTACAATCTCATCGCGAAATCTTCTTTCTTCCACGGTTACTTTCTTTACGGTTCCACCGGGGTCGGTTGTTGCACTGGGTCGGATGCTCCAAAGTTTGAACTATCGGTACGGCTGAGGTGGCGGGATAGGGTAAGAGTCTTGTGTAGTATTCTTGCTGAGTTGTGGTGAAGGGGAATTGGAAATAGCTGTTCCTGACTGAAATTTGTGGGCGTTATGGGAATTTGGAAGAATTTGGCGACGCTGATCTGTGGGAGAGAAAATTCTTCCACTTCAATCTACTTCTTCTAATTTCTTCGTTTCTTCTACTATCTTCGTTCTGTCTTCCTCCTCTTCTCCCTTTTCTTTTCCCTTAGTCCTTCCTTCTTCTTCTTCTTCTTCTTCTCTCTTCTGAGGACTCTTGGGTCGCTTCTCTGTTGTCTTTCCTCAATTCTTTCCCTTTTTTTGTTCTTTGCCGCCAGCTTAACCTTCTGTCCACTGCTGGGATTCCAAACTTCATCGTTCATAAAGTCAAAATGTGACTCGGTGAACTTTTCTGCCGGGACCACCTTAACGTTGTCTACATGGACAGGGAAGGTTCGGCCTGATTCTAAGCAATACACCATCAGTTTGTTAGGTCCCCTTAAACATTGGACAATGTATGGCCCTTCAAACTTGGGACATAACTTGGAACTTGATTGGAGGCATTTTGACTGCTCCTGATGAACGTAATCTGCCTATCTTTGAACTCTCTTTGCTTGGCCCTTTTATGTTGTTGCTCCAAAGTTTTTGTGTTTTGTGGTTTCCGCTTCTAACTTCTCTCTAGCCAAATCTCTTATATAATCGATCCTCTCTACTATCGTATCTACTTCATCCGAGATGAATCTCATTTTCTCTGTCTTATTCACAAATGGTGATACGTAGTCAGGCATCTTCATAAGGGAGCCCTTTTAATGTAAACCACGCAAAAGGAAGTGAGGAGAGACCCTATTTAGATCGATTATACGCGGGAATGATAGCGATTGGCAAAGCTAAGTATTTATCCCAGTTCTCGGTGATTTGCATTCCACGTAATGCCGCAGAAAGATTCAAACAGCATTCCACTCTTTCAACGAACACCATTTTGGGATTGCTTGTAAGGCAAAAAATTTCCACCTTCTTTTATCCTCCACGCCTTACATAAGTCTTTAAATACCTGGCTCGTAAATTCCAAGGCATTGTCAGAGACAAGCAGTTGAGGGGCACTATGTCTACATATGACCCTCTCTTGCAATGCTCTGGCACATTCCTGGCTCGTTCTCGTCTTGCAAGGCACTAATTCGACATACCGTGTTAAAACGTCGCGAAATACCAAGATGTATTTGGCTCCTGATCCTGTACAAGCGGGCAATTTCCCAATACTGTCAACATGAACGCGAGAGAAGGGTGTGTATGGCAATGGCCATCGATGGATCTCTGCTGTAGGAGGTCTAGGACCCTTAGTTCTAGCGCATGACACACATTGACTACAATATTCCTTAACTAACTTTTGAATACCAGGGAAATAGTATTTTTCTTCTATCCTCTTTTCAGTTCTTAGCTGACCTCCGTGTCCGCTAGCTAGTGAAGCGTGGCACTGGTCTATCACACTGTAAATCATACTGTCCGGGACTTGTACAAGATAGGGTTTTGCTTGCACAGCGTAATGTAAGATGCCTTTTACCAAGATGTGTGGATGTGTTCCGGGGTTCTCTTTGGCCCATTTTACTAATTTTCCTACACGGGGACATTTCTCTTGTTCTTTGATGAAATTTTCCCGACTCAAAGCGAAATCTATCCGAGGGAATTTTTCTTGTTCTTTCTACCTCCTTAACCAGGAACACATTAGATGCGATGCCTACTCAGATAGCTCTGGGGCAACATTTTCTTTTCCTCTTTTATATACGGATGGTGGTGAGAAACGTCTTACTAAATAATTCCATTCTAGCTAACCGGCCGCGTCTGCGCTCTATTTCGGGAAATAAAGAGAGAGCTTGATTGCGGTGGCATGGATTATGGACTTTTGTAGCCGGAGATGTAGTATCCTAAACTTTTGGCAAGTCAGAAAACACCACGGCTTAAACATTTCCTCTCTCGATCGTAGTCATAATTCAAACTCAATGCTCTGAGTGTCCGGTGAACACGAATGCATAATGCGTTCTCTTTTCCCTCACTGTCAGTTGGTACAACCACTCCTCCTATTCCGTAATTACTGGCGTCTGTATTCACGAAGAATTCTTTGCTGTAACAGGGAAAGTTAGTTGTGGCTGCACCACTAATTTCTCTTTCAAAGTGTCGAAAGCTTGTTGTTGTCTTTTCGTCCAGAGGAAAGGGACATCTTTCTTGATCAAATCATACAAAGGTTGTGCTACCGCGGCGAAGTCCTTTATGAGGAAGCGAAAATAAGAGAAGAAACCAAGCAAACTCTGTGTCTCCTTCACGTTGGTAGGAGGGACAAAACTCTTCATTGTTTCTACCTTGGCCGGATCTGGACTAATTCCATCTCTTCCTATCTTGAATCCCAGGTACAAAACGGCTGATTGTAGGAAACTACACTTGGATAATTTTATTCTCAGCTTATTTTCTCTCTGAAAGCGGCGAGCACTTTCTTCAAATTTTCAAAGTGTTCGGGCACGTTCCTTCCTAGCACCAATACGTCGTCTAGATAGACTTGTGCTACAGGCCCTAGGAGATGATTTAAGGCCATGGTCATCGTGCGGGCATAAATACTTGGAGCATTCTTATGGCCGAACATTAAGCGAGTGGGACACCAGAGGCCCTTCCTAGTCCTAAATGCCATCAACTTTTGCGTCTCTTCTTCTATCTCTAAGGCGTTGTATGCATCCAATAAATCTACCGATGTAAATACAGTATTACCCCCTAGGGATGTAAAAATCTCGTCGATGGAAGGCAGAGGAAACACGTCCTGAACGCTATGGGAGTTGAGGTACCTGTAATCCAAACACACTCTAGGTTTCGTACTGTTCTTTTTAGCCACCACGAGTAACGGTGACGAATGGGGGCTATACCCTGCTTTGATGTACCCCTTCTTCAGTGCTGAATCGGTGAAATCATCGATGTCCTGCAGGTACCGGTGCGGTAATCTGTACTGTTTACGAAAGATGACCTTAGGGGCATCAGGTAACAGCTCAATCTTAAATTTCTGAAGCGGGCAGACTGGGACAGCATCATCATCTAGTGCCAATACGTCAATGGTAGTCCATGAGAGCTCTGCATTCCTCCAGATCTCTGGTTTCGAGAAGACAGTTCTCTGCAATCTTCTTTGACATGTTCTCTTCAAAGATTCTTTGTAATACTCGCCTTTAAACTACGTCTTGTAAGAACCTTTTGAGCAAGTTGGCTACATAGCAGAAAAACGGTTCTCTGGTGTCCTCTTTCGTCTGTGCCTCTCCCTTTCTGTTTGCTAATAATCGGATACCCTTCTCCTAGATTCACACCTTTATTCAAATAAAATGATTTGTCACTCAAATTTATATAACTGAGGATAACTGTGTTATCCCTCACCGGACTAATTGTATTGGCCACATACAACGGTCCTTTGGTGAAAGCTGGTGTCAGTATGCACTTTCGCTCCAGTTCAAAATCATCTTGAGTTTCCGGTCGGAGTTTTAGATATCCGCATGAGTGACTAGGCAAAACAGTCTTCTCAATTACTTTCAAATTTATCTTAATTTCTTCATCAATCATCAAATGGCCATCTTCTCCATGGTCATCGCTCTTCGAAACTTCCAAATCTTCGGATTGGTCCAAATTTTCTTTCAAAACTGAGGGAGTGTGCTTGAGTTTGGGTCTGGCCCCTCTGGAATCAGCACTGTGATGAGCGAGGGGTGGAGTTGCGCAAGTCCACCCTGTCTCTCTTTTCATCTTGTCTGTCTCAACATGAGCTTTTCGTTCCATGCAATTTCCCGTATTCTCTTTTTATCCATGTCTAGAACTGGCTTTTGCCTATGCAAAGTTCGACTTGAAGAGGCTTCTTCTCCCACCTGGAGATGCAGACAGATCGATCTTCCTATAAGAGCGAGCTTCAACCGCGGCTGTGTACGTTTTTTAACTGGCAGCGCCTCCCTATGGAGAAAGAAGATGCTTATCCGCGTTGCGTACGTTTTTAACTGGCAAGGCGGCCTCCCTACGAAAAAGATGCTGGTCCGCGTTGCGTACGTTTTTAACTGGCAAGGCGGCCTTCCTAGGAAAAAGATGCTTTTCCGCAGCATGTGCGGGTGTTTCAGCGAAAATTTGGTTCGAATCCTTAAATCTCTCCCCTCTAGGCCCTCGGGCCCGGGGTAACTGCTCCTCCTTTTTCTTGAGGTCTCTCATTCGTTTAAGATTCCCATCAGAAAATTCTCTAACCAAATAAATCCCTTGTGGTGCGGCAAAGATCGGAATGTCTACCTCTCTATCCTCCTTGATAGACATTTTTGCAGAAAAGAAGTTCAAAGTTATGGGAATGTTAGACAAAACGTTGCTACCTAAAAGAATATCCCAGCTATTCTCTCCATCTACCTCGCTTACTTGGAAAGTAGTGAGGTAATGTCTTTCATGCAGGCGAAGGTATAACTGTATCTCTCCCTTTAATACCGTTGGTTTATTGTTCACCCCCTGTACCACTAAATCGGTCTTACGGAGGGTCACTTTAAAGTTTCCCTCTTTTTCCAATTGCTTTAGCCGCCGGGCGGTGACGATACTGACACTTGATCCAGTGTCAACCAAAACTTTGGTCTTCGCCTCCATACTACTCATGGATGGAGCAAGATAAACATTCGTGTAAAAGTGTCGTCCCAGCCTAAAAGGTTGCTGTACGACTTCTTTTTCTTTCTGCTTATTCTGCTTAACTTCCCATCTCTTCGCTCTGTCTTTAAACTTTCTTTTCACCCGTCTCCTTTCTTTGCCCGTCTCTAAAAATTTTCTTTCTCTATCCTATCCTGAGGATGAGAAAGTTCTCCTTCATACATCTCATCACCATACTCCACTACTTCATTCACCTCAAAATCTCTTGGCTGGCTCTCTGCCATATATACTCTCGCGTTAGTCTTTACCTTCCCATCTGGGGGCTTGTACCCTTCCCTTTTGTTGGAAAAGATCCTGGGCCCTCGCTTGTCTGGGTTGTAAGACTCTGGCTTTTTTGCTCTTACCCCTTTCTCCATATCGATCCTGCTATTGTATGGAGTGAACATCAGCGTGGTTCCTGGGGTAGGTCTCCAGGGCGGTGCTCCTCTACAATTAGGTGCCGACCCCCTTCGATGATATGCCTTACACTCTCGGCAATAAGGAGATTCCCAACGGCATGCTTGGGACGAGTGTCCCACCGTCTCACAAAAGAAGCACACAGAGTGTTCTTTTAACTCCTGGGCGGACATCTTCTTTAAGGTGCCCTTATAACTCGGTGTAACATACCCCGTCTTCACTTCTTCTCTTTTCTTTTGAAAAGTATTACTCGGTTTTACCTCATCTCTCCTCCTTTGAGGAGTGTAACTGGGTCTCACCTCCTCCCTGCCCTTATCCTCATACCTTGGCTTATGAAATGGTTCCCTATTATCCCTGTATGAATTATTAACTCCAACCCTCTGTCTCCCTCCCGATTCCTCTCTGGCCAGGAACACCCTAGTGGTGCGGACCTCACTTGGCCTTCTAATCTCATCTTTTAATAAAGCTCCATTTGAAATTTGAGATAACTTTTCTATCAATTCATTTAAGCTCATCTCTGTATCAAATACCCTATCTTCTCTCGTAATCTGTCTCCATCTCTTCTTTTTTCATTTTGTTTGAATGATCTTCCCTGTAACCAAAATGTTTATCTGCCTAGAGTTGAACATTGCTTTATCATCCAGATCGTGAAGGCGGCTCTGATACTTCCATAACCGGTCTTTTAATTCTAACACAAAATCAGTGAAGATTGAGTCTCTCTCCCTTCTATATTCTAAGAAGTCCAACCAGAGCTCGAAGATCGTTTTCTTCTCCTCCGGTTGTAGAAAAGTTTTTAACTGAGCGAGAAAATCTTCTAATCTGGTGAATTTTGAAAAACTATTTTCTCGGAGAACGTATTTCCTGGCCTCACTGTTCTGATCGGATGATATTGCTGACTTTGCGAAAGTGATCTTTTGACTTTCAGTTAGTGGGCCTAAAGCATCTAGCTTTTCATTCAAAGAAGTGACGAAGTCTGGATATAAGATTCCTTTCCACGTTCTTGTTTTAAGATGTTTGCCAAATAATTTCAAATTTTCGGGAATCGTTGGAAAAGCGGTGTTAAACAGGTTAGTTGGGTAATAGGGGGCTCCAATCGGTTGTGGAGGCATATAGGGGTAACCTTGCCACGCTCCAGGGTAAGGATGGGTTTGGTTAGGCATGGTGTAATTACCAGGTGGCACGCCTGTATAATAGAGGGGTTGGGGCATCGTCCCCGTTGGTAAGAACCCATAATTTGAGTTGTTCTGTCCTGCTGGAGCACCTTCGTTGGTGTTTCCTCCCATAACTCCTCCTGTGAGGACGCTTGTCTGTTGTTGAGCGGCGTTAGGCCCAGCAGGGGTTTGGACCGATCCTATGGCTTGGTTTTGGATCGCTGGGGGGTCTCCTGTCCCCCATGGGGAGGTGTTCGGTACTTCTGCACCTTCCCACTTGCTTTCATTGAGGTTATGAGTTTCGAATCCACCCCAATTTCTACGAGTCTTCTTTTTAACAGTGGTGTCAGCAGTAGCAGGCTTTAACTGTAGATTCAATGTGTTGTCCAACGCAACCGCTTTTTGCATATATGGTGGAGTTTCGACCCGTGGGGGAGGGGCTCCCTCCCTTACTACCTGGGATGTCTGGCTAAGAAGAGCGGTGTAGGGGTTCTGACTGGCCCTTGGGTCCAAAGGAGGTAGGATAAGGGGAACCCCTAGGGGAGGTTGCCTCCCTCCTTGGGAGCGTTTCATCTCCCCCCCCCCCCCCCCTCCGTTTGCCTGATCTGGATTATGACCTTCGTCATTACTACCCTCATTCACTTCAAGATTCTCATTATCTCTCTCTTCGTCAGCAGCACCCGTATCTCCCTATTTCTGAAATTGGTTTCTTCCTTTATTTCCTTCTCCATATTCTGAACTTCATTACTACTATATTTGTCTATCTATAGTTTTATACTCTAAACTTAAGGTAATATAAATATATAAGACCCCACCACTACTCTCTCTCTCTCTCTCTCTCTCATACTCTCTCCTCTCTCTCTTTCTCTTTCTCTCATATATATATATCACTCACTCTCTTTCTCCTGCTCTTATACTCACTCTTTCATATATATATATATATATATACTTTCTCTATATATATATATATATATATATATATGCAATATATATAATTAGGCTCAATTCTGGAAAATAAGTAGGATTGCGATGTTGAATGTTCTACAAATCAGTGCTAAAAAAGCCGAAGATACGCCACAAAGGTTAGCCCTTGAACCCTACTACTACTACTACCACTACTACCACTTCTCTCTCTCTCCTCTCTCTCTCTCTCTCTGTTCAGTCCTCCATTACATCACTAATCTCTAAGTATAGAAAGGCTATTATTAGTACATATATATATATATATATATATATATATAATTAAATAGTTGAGCTACTGCGTTAAAACATTCTTTATTTAAATTAAACGTTTTCTATTGTTCATTCGTATGTCATGAACACACACATACAAGTGTATATATATATATATATATATATATATATATATATATATATATATATATATATATATATATATATATATATATATATATATATATATATATATATATAGATATTTAATAAAACGTTATTTAAATAGCTTTAAGGAAAAAGGCCCTTGTAGAGGTTTTAAGAATTTTCTCCGTTTCCAATAGGGCTCTAAAAATGTCTGTAGCGTTTGTGCGGATTTGAACAAGATGTTTATATAACGTACGTGCCAACGACTCAGTTCGGTCAATCGGCAAAGTTCGATTTCTCTCGTGACTCCGACCTCGATTTCGTTATAAACGCTCTCGCTCAAATTCGTCCACAAACGAACAATTTGTGAGCTAGTGGCTTGAATTCCCTTCCTTGATTCTTCTCTGACTTCCACACTTTTCAAACGCAGTTGCCAAGTGGAGCAAAGGAAAAGAAAAAGAATGAAGAATGGAGGAGATGGAGGAATATAAGAGAATTAATATTTATCTCCCTCTGTCCCCCCAATTTTATCTTTTTCTTAAAATTAAAATTAAAAAGTTAGGTTCGCTGTGCGCAGATCATCATCAGATCTAAGTAACATTCTTAATTTTAAATAAAGTGATTATCAAATGCATCTTAAAATTATTTCCGAACCAAATAATATTAATGCAAATTCTCTTTTTTAGACAATATTAGCATTTGTCGTAATAAAGTTAATGACAATGAAAGGAAGACCTTGAATCATTCTCCTTAACCGTTATTATGCAAATGGTAGGAAAAATAATAATAATAATAATAATTAAAATATTTCTTTCTTACAATATTAAGAAATATTTTAATTAATAGCAGTCATAATATGGATAGGGACAACGAAAGGAAGACCTTGAATCGTTCTCTTTATCGCTATTATACGGCTAATAATAATAATAATAATAATAATAATAATAATAATAATAATAATAATAATAATAATAATTAAAATATTTCTTTTTTACAATATTAAGAAATATTTTTAATTAGTAACGATCATAATGGATAGGGACAACGAAAGAGAAGACCTTGAATCGTTCTCTTTATCGCTATTATACAGCTAATAATAATAATAATAATAAAAATAATAATAATAATAATTTTTCCAAAAAATTTTTTATTGGCTTAAAAGCTTGGTTGGCCAACCTATTATATTATTTTTCTATCTAGAGTAAATCTCTCTCACTGCTACTCTCTCTCTCTCTCTATATATATATATATATATATATATATATATTCTAAGTTCCTATATATATATATATATATATATATATATATATATATATATATATATATATATATATATATATATATATATATATATATATATATATATATATATATATATATATATATATATATATATATAAGTTGTTTTTTGAGTAGATATAATCAGATTTTTTATCTAATTATATCTGTTCTCACTTCTGTTGGTTTCTCAACTTCTTGACCTATAGAGGTGTCATTAATTGAGCAAATAATAGCTGTGACCTGGGGACACGGACATCTTCATCTGAAATGTGCGTTCCAAAAGCTCGGTTCAACATCCTGCGCAAGAGACGACAAACTGTGGTTCTTTTTCTCCTCTTGTCAATTACCACTTGCACACAGAAGGTTCATTTAAGAAAAGACTTCTGGTAATGTTTTATTTTTCGCCCATAGGGGACTTTTAGTACAACATAAGAAACACGAAACTCTACACGAAACTTCACACTAAACACGAATCACAAAACACCTACAAAAATATTAAAACTCCGGTAAGAAAAGTACATAATAAAACATAATGGATAAAATTAATAAAGGTATCAATAATTGGTAATTAATCATATATTTTCATAAAACATATATGGTTGAAAGGTTAGCAATCTGGAACATTTAGATAATTCTTAAATGACATATTTTTATTAATTTCTTATTACATATAATTATCTGGTTTTATCATGCTTCATATTTTCATGCTTTGCTTAATTAGTACACAATATTTTATAAGAAGGATAAATATTAATTATACAACATAAAATAATAATAAAGGTTCGGACGTACCTCTAAAGGTCATTAATTAAATGCCATACATACAAACTCTTAATCTTCGCTTCAGCTGCGAAATTGTCTCCTTCAATTAAATATAAGTTTTTTTATCTGTATAAAATGGTAAATACAAACACACCGGCTGGATATAATTATATCATATATAACTATATCTATAGGTATGAATATATATATATATATATATATATATATATATATATAGATATATATATATATATATATATATATATATATATATATATATATATATATATATATATAGAGAGAGAGAGAGAGAGAGATTAGGGTGAGTGGTGGATTAATTATGAATTACCATAATTAATGGTTTCTAAACCGGGTAAACTGGAGCAACTACACAGAAATATTTAATATATATATATATATATATATATATATATATATATATATATATATATATATATATATATATATATATATATATATATATATTGAAAGTAGAAGGGTTAATAGACCCATTTTCTCAACACAAGCGTTCACAATCAATTCTCTACAGTTTACAAGGCAAGAAGTAACTGAGGCGCCTTTGCAGGCTTGCAATGAGTCAACCCACCACTGCAGGCATTACAAGGCCATACAGAATTCTTTACAGAAAGAATGTGGAGAATTTTGGTTTACAAGCGGCTTGTTCTATTTGTTGCAAATAAAACGTATTTACGTTATTTTAAATCTAATTAAGATGATGGGAATACGTTTTTGAATTAAAAGGTACTGTAACGTACCACATATATATATATATATATATATATATATATATATATATATATATATATATATATATATATATATATATATATATATATATATATATATATATATATATATATATATATATATATATATATATATATATATATATATAAATAATCATCATCCACCTTCTTTCCCCAAGACAGGGGTAAGGGGCATGACATGCACCGGAAACAGAAAAGTAGTAGAAGAATATGCTACAAGTCGAAAAGAAAACCCAGCTTTACTGCCCCCTTTATACCTATTAGTGATAACTCGTCGCAGTCAGAAAATCCACCCTAGAGCTTCAAGGGACCGCGATGGGCCATCACTATGATATCTCGTCAATGTAGGGTTCATCCCTTGACACAGGTGGGCTACAACCATATCTCCTCACAAAACCACGCCATTCACTTCTATTATGCATCTTTCTTCTCTCCTCCAGGCATTCCTTTACTGACACAATACATTTTTTCTTCAGTCTCCCAGACGGTCGATTCCCAACACATTCACCACTATACATCCGCTTAACCAACTGAATATCATCCATATTTTCCACATGACCAAACCATCTCAAAGTACTTTCATTTATTCTCTCATTTATCCCTTTCTTCACTCCACACAACTCTCAATACGTTCATTCCTCATTTTATAAATTCTTCTCACACCTAACACGCCCCTAAGATTGTCCATCTGAACACATTGTACTGTAGATCTATACCTCTTATTCCAGACCATAGTATCACTACTAAACATTAGCACAGGTAACAACATACCCTCAAGTATGACCCTAGCGCATTCAAGACTTAGTCCCTTTACATCAACCAAGAATTTAATTGCACCAGCCACCTTCCTGCCATTCACAACTTTCCTACTACACTCTGCATCATCCGTTCCCTTTTCATCCAACATATATCCTAAATATTTAAACTCAGACAATTGTTCCAGCTGCTCACCATAGTAGTATCTGGGCCATCTGAGCTCCCCCGGCCTTTTCGATATGAAGGAATAGAGCTATAGGTCTGAAACTTGGAATATAATCTATGTATGGGTTAAGCTCGAAACAGGCGAAATTTCAAGTCTCTAGGATGTATATAGGGGGTACCTCATCCCGAGAGCGTAGCTCAAAATTTCGCTTACGCCCTTGTTGCGGCCTCCGAGAGGGTGAGATTAGGCTTAACGAGAGTTAGAGTTAGGCTTGAGCGTGATGACGTAATCTCGTCGTAGACGAGATTACGCGCGCGCATGCATGCGCCTACACATATATTATTATTATTATTATTATTATTATTATTATTATTATTATTATTATTATTATTATTATTATTATTATTATTATTATTATTATTATTATTATTATTACATCGAAGATTCGATTCCCGAAGGGAATCGAATCTTTTTTACGCACTCCGACTCTGCCTTCCGCCGCGGTTCCTTCTTCGCATCCAGTTCTGACTCCGACTTCGATTTCCAGCCTCCGACTCCGAACTTATCGTATCGTTCTAAAATTTGGAGGAGGGTTAGATAATAACGTAACCTTGGTGTATACGAAGTTACGACCCCATGGGTCTCCCCAAAGGGGGACCCCACCCACTAAAAAAATTTAAATTGTTCGTATAAGGCTGAAATTTGGTGAGAGGATTCAGAGTGTAATTTCTAGAAAGAGTTGATATTGGAATCTGAGGAGTTGGCTCCGGCACCGGTGCTGGAGCCGCTGCGGTGCCGAGTTAATAAACATTCGTATAACAACAATATTGGTGTTCCCCCTCTGAGGCCCTTTACCCTTGAAAGGGGCGCATCCCATTGGGTTTTCTCTCGGGATGTGATGTGTTGTTTTAGATACTCTTGGTTAATGAAAGCTGTTTATTTGTAAGTTAGGTACGTTATGTTAAATATTACTATGACTGTGTGAAATTAACACTGATTTGTTAGAGAAATGATGAGTTTTGTAAGATATTACTGTGTTAACTGACGATGATGTGTTAGAAACGTGAGCCTAGGTTAAGATTTTGTTGAGTAATGTTAGGTTTGCCCGAGAATTTTGCTAATGTCTACGTTTATTCATAGTTCAACTGTTGTTATACTCGAGACGAGTGACACTTTGATGAAGATAGTGTCAATTCATAGTTCAAGATGATGGTATCTTTGATAGATTGGTCACTTTTTTAAGGGATTTTTGTTAGATAACACGTCTTTACCTGTTGCTTTGATATGCGGGAAAGGTGGGAACATATCGAGTATTGTATGATCTGTTAGCTACTTTACCTGATAAGTAGGAAATTTTCATGATGTTAGCGAACTATGAATACGCTAAGGTATGTTAAGTTTGCATTTGTACATTATATTCTTAGTTCAGGTTATGATATGTTAGCTTTATTGATGCTAAAACTTTGTTGCGCGAGCATATATTCGTAGGTCTGTATATAAAGAACTTATTTTTATGTTATGTTTATCCAAAATGATACTCGAAATATGACTTGGATCAATAGTTCAATAGATCATAGGCGAATGGGTGGGTAGGGGACTGCTGGGATGGATGGTTTGATTTACTGATTTACTGCTTTAAAATCAGTAAACTATCGCTCTTTACTGTGATATTTTATTCAAAGAACTTATTTTATGTTATGTCAGGATAAAATTTTGTTATTTTTATGTTATGTTTGGTTAAACTTTGTTGTCTTTGCAATTATTCGTTGGGGATTATGATATTAAGACGATGTTTAAATGTTTTGTTAAATATTACGAAGGTTGATGTAAAAAATTCGGGTACATTAGCATTATATTCGTTGTCAGTATGATGATTGGACAGGGTTATGCTAAATTGTTAAATATTACTATGTTAATGTTAAATTAACATTGATATGTTAGAATATGCTTGAAAAGTGGGAATAGGTTACGTTTTTTGTACGAAGTGTTAGGTGCTTTACTGTTGTTAAGTGGAAGTTTGTTAATGTTAGTAGTTTATTCGTACGTATGGTGTGTTAGGTTTGTCGTTGTACATTATATTCTTAGTTCAGGTTATGTTATGTTAGCTTTATTAATGTAAAAACTTTGTTACGTTAGCATATATTCGATGGTTAGTATATAAAAAACTTATTTTTGTGTTATGTTTAGTCGAAATGATACTCGAAATATGATATGGATTAATAGATCAATAGATTAAAAGGTCATGGTGG
>JABUQX010100961.1:20000-35231 GCA_015478945.1 Trachelipus rathkii | reverse complement strand
TGATGAGAAATTTAAAGAGGACTGCATCGTTAAGCAAGTGAAGCATCCTCTCAGCATAGAATTTGGTCTGTATCAGCATCAACAGACGAACCTGTACACTAGAAGACCATGCGGCAGCACCAAGGTGCTTGAAACCTAAGATGCGCCCCCAGGTTCAGGAATGGCTTCGAATGGTATTTCCACTTCTATGCATGACTCTACACACTTGCCATACGGACGAAAAAGGTTGACGAAATTCAACTGGTGACAAAAAAAATAAAAGATTCTAATTGGCCTGGAAATTTCCCAGACCTCAACCCCATAGAGAACTTCTGGGAGACTATGGAGGCGTAATTTCCAGGAACATATCTACCAACAAACACCAATTAAAAGGAGTTTGATATAAGCCATTGCGCACTAGTTGAATCCACAAAGAAAATGCGCAAAAATGCATGAGTCAAGTATCTCCCAAGAGATTAACCAGACGTAATTGCGCTGCAAAAGTGTTTCATCAAATACCTTAAATTCTTTTAATATATGATCCCATTCACTCACTACCCTATTTAGTAAAACATATAGGTATAATCCATATGCAAATAAATTTTACTTATTAAAATATTTCTATCTCGGTTCATTTCATCCTAAACTCAGAAAAAACTATATTTTAGTGTGGCTTTAATAATATGAGCCACCACTGTATGTACAGCTGCGCCAGGTACACTGAGCAACAGCCGTAAGCGCAGCGTCAAGATGGAATATCGAGCCGCTACCGCAGAAGCATGAGTGGAGAGGGAATGGAACGTAAGGGCAAAACTCTGTGAATGCAGATCCGCTGCCCCACCTCTGTCCGCTGCTCCACGATTCAGGGAAATAAGGGGTTTCCTGTACCTTGAAGGTTGCAAAAGGCCACGGTCACGAAGTTGCAACTCCTGTAAACAAACAGCCAAGGGCTGATGATCGACAAGTAATCTCTTTACCTCTTCGTAATTAGCAAAGTATCCGCGGCAGTTCCGGATGAAACGTACCATAAACGGGAAAACAATCAATGGTCAGGACAACCGTGACAATAGTCACGATGTTCTGGGATGTGACAGTCTTCTCAGAGGCAAAGGCGGAAGGGTCCCGTGAGCCTCGACGACCCAACCGACAGAAACCTCAAAACCCCGGAGGAGAGGAGATCCACGCAAAGGCAGGGATATGTGTCGTCCCCCCTGTTACAGAGGGTTCCTGCACATCAGAGAGGCTCGCCAAAGAGGCCGCCAAGTCACCACTCCACATTTCGAACATTCCTTCCCCTCAGACGCACCCCCGCCAGACTTCCTAGCAGGCTGGGAAGGGGGACGTGTCCTGCCAGGAGGTGCCCTAACAGAGGCCGGGGAAGATGAAAGAGGAGGACAAGTAGGAGTGGTGTCGGCGGAGTGAGAAGAGACACATCGGAAGACGAGTGTATGGAGTCCGCATCAAAAATCTCGGAAGCCCCCGCACCTCGAGAAACCAGAAGCTCAGTCGACGGGTCAAGTCCATTCAAAGGTGTTGGAGGCGTAGAGGCAGGATGGGAAGACTGCTCCACTCCTCCTGACGTCTACCAGCAGCACAGTCCACACCCCAAACCACACATTTGAAGCGGCGCCACGCGGTTCTACCCGAGGAAGACTCGAGCGCGGCGAGGTATCAACGATACACTCTTCGGACCTTCCCTTGCAGGACAAACAGTCGTCAGCACGTGACACTCCCACGGAAAGAAGAGAGTCCAAGAGTCCATCTGTCCATCCGAAAAAAGCTTCAGAATCGCTGCTTGAAATAGGTGCAGAGTGCGGAAGCGGGCGTATGCGGCCGTAGCCAGCAAATTATCAGAACGGCAGAGTTTGGACCCACGTGTTTTGAGATCGGAACACGCGCGTGTCACGCGGCGAGTCCGTTTAGGCGAGACAGAAGGCAGCCCCCATACACGGGATTCCTTTCTTTGCTTCAAGAAAGTCCGCGGTCCGATAAGCAAACGAGTACGGATGTCTGTTCCTGGAAGATTCCTCTCTACGACTCTCGCAACCGTTAAGAGGAACTTGGTGTTTCCCCGGCGAAACAGAAAAGCGGCGTTTCCGAGACGGTACAGGTAGGCTCCGGCGAGGCACAAGGACGTTTGCCATCAACCTCAGAAGCGGAACAGGTCGCAAAATCAGATATATCCCCTTGGGAGCTGCATGAACCTCTACAAGGAGAGGAGCATGAGAGAGGGTCATGTACTGTGTCGGCCGAAAAAACGTTGACTGTCCGCGACACATTTGGGAGAGTGGGAGACAATTGTTTCCAGAGCCACAGGAAACCATCAAAACATGATCGGTAACCGCACGGACATCGGTCGAACGGTCAACGTGAAACGACACAAGTTCCGGGACACACAACGCACGGCGAGCGATGGCAACAGTTCAGGCGAACTAGATGATGTGACGTTGCAGCAAGCATAAGAAAGAGAAGATCGAAGCCAGGCTTTCTCTCTCCCCGGCGGTAGCGCTCACGGTCAAACTTATAATGGCGCACTGCTCCAGATTTCCTTCTCCAAGGAAAAAAGGCATGGACAAAAGCAAGGCCTGGGTTGGCCATTGCAGTTAGACAACATGAGATCTTTGTCACCGGGTGTCGGGTGGAGATAACTGCCCACACGTCGACAGATGGTCTGGGGAAACCGACAATATTTCTGGGGGTGACCAAATTTATGGCACATGAAACATCTTCTCGGAAGGGCACATAAGTCCGAACCTGGTGCATGGTGACAACCAAGTTTCACCTTTGAATGAGGAAAGCCACAGAGAAGTAAATACAGACAGGTTTTCGCGCTTGAGGGTTCCCTTACGTGGAGGAACATAAACGTCTGTGGTGATAGACGCGCTGGTGAGCGTCGTAAATAAAGTAAAATGGATGTCCAATCGAGCCATCGGAACAAACTCGTGCCCATACTATTGGTACCCTTCGAACCCGTGTGCGAACATCATCAGTAGAAATGATAGGAATCTTCCCCAAATGTGATAGAAGCAAGTTCGTTGCTCTTGGTACGAGAGCAGCACGAACCAAGAGGAACCGTTCTTTATTGCGCGTAGCCTGTGCGCTCATAGTTTGAAGAGCAGCTCCAAAGCATCACAAGATTGAGCTGGCTAACAGAAGTCAGTGGACGAGAGGACTGGAATGTAAATAAAAATAAAGGGAATAGAATCAAACCCCGGACCTGGCAGGGGGCGCGGAGAAAGCGATCCTCGCGAGTTGTTGTAACCTGGCGTTTAGAATGAACCCCGCTGATTGCAGGGCGTTCTTGGGGATGACAAGCCCTAAAGATGAGAGACAAGGTATTCTGAGAGGCCACAACAGCCTCACCAGGTCTAGACGGGGTAGTCCCTGAAACGGGCCGGAATGGAGGACCATTTGGGTTGGTGGTGCAGTACCAACCATTCCCATCCAACAATCGGCATCAAACCCTACTGCCGGCCTGGGAGGGGACGGGTTGGGGACCCGTCAGATGGTGATTGCCGCCTTTCTGGAAAACTTTAAACTTTTCCATGAAAATTACTCATGCAAAACATCTGCACCGCAATAAATGAACACAAAGATGAATAGAAACATAAATCCCGGCAGCGTAACCGCAGTAGTAACCGCGCCCACCACAGGCCCAGAGACATAACACCTCCCCCTAGAAACCCCACCCCGTAAGGTGGGCCATGGATGTGGCCTCGGGAAAGCACCCCGGAAACCCCGCGTCCAGTCCCAAAGATGGAAAAAAAAGCCGTGCACCACACGGATAAGACGCGAAGCCCAAGATTATGCGCCCAAGTGCAGGCCAGCCTCCTCACAGGTTAGGGCGAGGTTCAGACCCTACAAAGGCGGCCCGGAGAAAGGCAAGAAAACCCGGCTTTAACCTCTACCCTCACCCACGAGAAGGAGGCAAAGATGAACAAAGACACAAACCCGAGTACAACAGCCCCGGTAGCCACCAGAAGCAGGGAAATGGAGACTCTCAGAGAAAGAGTTCAGGGATACCAGGGCTAGTACTACAAGAAAACGGAGAGAAGGAGATTTCATAAACTAAGATAGTCACATAAGAGGAACGAAAAAAAAATGAAAACAATAATAATAATAATATAATCATAATAACAATAATAATAATAAAAATAGTAAGAATAAAAGTAACAAAAAATAATAATAAAATTAAAATTAAAATAAGAATAATAATATAAGAAAATAACAAAGATAATAAGAATAATAATAAGGAAAACAAAAAAAGTTAAACTGAAGAAACATAAAGAAAGGAGGAACCACAAAAAGCGGAAAAGTAAACAAAAAACAAAACACGTACAACCACTCGCAGATACCATCGGAAAAGTATCTTGAGCCCACCCCGTTCAAGGTGGGGTACGTTAACGTGGTGGTAATAAAATAATAATGCCTCGTGGCGCAGGAGTTTGAGTCGACCACCTCTCATACCAGAGGACCTGTTCAAATTCTTCCGCGTACAGTGAGTTCATTCTACTGGGGTCAAGAAATTAAAACTCGACTGCGAACACGTTGTTGGCGCTGGTTTGGGCAGCCTTAAAGTTCGATTTCCTGTATTCCCCCGTGTTACCCCCTGCATAGGGATAAAGCACGTTAAAAGATAGTTTTTTTTTTATTATAATAATAATAAACTGCTACATTACTAGTTACATTAACTTACATACTAATGCACCACCTACTATTGAATGAGCTAGTTCTATTAAAAATAGCATAGCATCCGCCAGTCTCCCTTCACTTTTCCTCTTAGGTCCGATTTTATAATGCGAAAGAGCAGAAAAAAGCCATTCAACCTAACTTGCGTTGGAGGTAGAGCAATTAACAGCAATGCAAGCTTCCTGCTACAATGTTTGGATACATCGATGGCCTCTTCTAATAAACCTTCGAATTTATACCAATTTCTTCAGCAAAAGAAAATTTGTTAAAGTTATGAAATATTGTGTATAAGGATGAGGAAGGACCTTGCTTTTTCTTGAACCCGTCAACGTTTTCGACTAAGCTCTTCAATATCTTGAAGCTTTTCATACTCTCTGAGGCATTTCTTCTGAAGAATGACTTGAGAACGTAGTAATGGAGTAGCTGCTAGTATCATCACTAAAATATGTCCAGATGTTATTCTTTTCTTCTTTGAACTTCTTGCAACCCTTTATTACAAATGGCCACTGCAAATCAGATTTAGTTTTGTCTATACATTTGATTCCTGCTTGTAATAGGATCAACATAAACCAGCAGCTATAGAATACATTGTCAAAAGAAGAAATTTCTCTCGACCATGAGTCTTTATTCTCAGAATCTTAAATATGATATATAAGTAGAAGTGAATTTATTAGAATATAATCAAAATTGAAACATAAGTGCAGTAAAACTTGAAGTTTGGCAATTACCATCGTTCTGTGAAGTGCAATTCAGTGAAACTTTATGAATGTCAAAATACCGACTCCCCGACTCCAACTCCACAAAACCCCTGATTATGAAGCTAAACATAATAGTTTGTAATATAAGGGATAAATAAAACTCACTGAATCACAGAAATTTCAATTTATGCATTATTATATTTTAAATTTTAAACATTTAAATTTATTTATTTTGGTAAATAAATTTAATAAATATATAATACTAAAGTTAGAATGTAAGAAGGATTACAACCATTTAGAACAAATATTTATAAGTCAATCTTTAATTTCAAAATTCTTTTTTATGATGTTTTTTATGGGCTCTTCCGTTTTTTATTCAAAACGATGTAAGCACAAATATTCAGTCCAAAGTCATTCCAATATCTGCTGAGAGAAATTATTCTAACCTTTATTCCGTCTCTACAGCGTCCTTAGCTACGATTACAGTGATGGGTAGTGACGAATTTCATCTTTATTTTATATTAAATAACTTATCCTTGGGAAAATTTCAAAATTTTAAAGAATACTGGAGACATTGACAGATCTCGTCTCAACAGATGTCATTCAAATTAGTGATTTTTCTATCCAAATCTATAAAGTAATGAAAATTTGATACTTTTTCAGATTCCATTGAGAATGTAATAAAACATCTGAAACCGAATTGAAAAAAAAAAATCGACAGAATGGAAGTTCATCTAAACACGCATCTACTGTAACAGTAGCATTAATATCTTTTTTGAAACAATATCTATTTTCCTCTTATTAATCTCCAACTTCAGGAACTTTGCGGTTTCTTCTAATTTCTAGATGTTCAAGGTTTCTTTTAGCCTTGAGTGAGGAACAAGCCTTCTGGTAATCAATATATGTCATACATAAATTTTTTCGACCTCTCCTACTATTTTCCATTATCATCGATTGTCCTTTAGTTCAATAAGTACACCTGCTTCGCCCACTTCGTTCTTCACTATGTTGTTGCTTGCTACATATTTCCATGTTTACTAAGCATGTGTCTTTTTAAGTTTCCTTTCTGATTACACTCATAGCCACACTCAGAACATTTAAATAATTTTATATTTTGATGCGTAAGCATGTGTGTTTTTAGGTGTCCTTTCTGATTACACTCATAGCCACACTCAGAACATTTAAATAATTTTATATTTTCATGGTTATATGTGCGTTTTTAAGCTTCCTTTATGATTACACTCATAGCCACACTCAGAACATTTAAATAATTTTATATTTTCATGTTTAAGCATGTGTAATCTTAAGCTTCCTTTCCGATTACACTGATAGTCACACTCAGAACATTTAAATAATTTTATTTTATTTATTTTTTTTTTTTAAACTCCTTTATTAAGGGTATATATATTTTCCTTTATGGGATTGTTCGGGATCAAACCTTGATCCTAAGAACAACCCTCATAATTTTCCCTTCTTCGGTGTCTCATCGATACCCCAGCACAGTTCTTAGTATGCTTAAACTCTTCTTGATTACTGTCATACTCAGCTCCATTGTGGATACCTTTACCGGGAGTCTCTCGAGATGTTTTTCTAGGCTCTTTTTTATTGTTCCCGAAGCACCCACAATCACTGGAACTATTTCAATTATATCTATATTCCACAGTCTCCTTAGTTCGTATTTTAGCCTTTGGTATTTCATTTCTTTTTCAATTTCGTGTAGGCCGAGACTCTTCCATCCCACGGGACTCCGACCTCTATAATCAAGCATTATTTTCAGTTTGTTATAGAGACTATATCGTTTTTATTATGACTTGTGCTCGGTTGGGTATGTTGTATCATATAGGATAAAACCGCTGTTTCTCTTATATGTTTGTTATGTTCCCAGTTGTTAACGTATTTACTTTATTTCAAATTTTCTGCATTAATCTATAGATGATCATCTGCAAATGTTGTTGTGTCCTTCTGGTATGTGCCTTCTGCAGCAAAAACTTACACTCAGTAGTATACATACTATTCCGACCCTCCACTTCACACTTCTGCATTGCATCTCCGTTATGTTTTGCCCTTCCAATGTGTTTTTGAACCAGTTGTCCTGAGCCTGATCTTATGCTGCTAGATGCGTTCTTCATCTTCCACTTTTTAGCCATCCTTATCATTACCTTCATTTGATTTTAACTGTCAATGAAGGCTTCATCCAATATGTTTTTATGGTGTGGCAAATGTGTGATTTTTCCATTGTTCTAGATTTGCTTCTTCTCTCTTCTCTTTGTATGTCATCTTAGCATTCTTTATTTTCTCCAAACTTTCATTGTTTCTGCCTTCTCCATCAAATCTCACATCTCTTAGATAATCATTCATTTTTTTTATAATTGATGTTGTAGAAGGTTTCAAGTTTTCATGTTCATGCACCCTTCCAATGAATCTTCCATCTTTGCCCTTCAAATATTTCCCAATTCCTATTATAGATTCAGTTCACACGAAAATTTTGAATTTGATTTCCTGACCAAATCTGCAAATTTTCCCTGACCAGCGTGTTCGTAATTTTGTGAATAAAATATCTATTAATTATTATTGCGGCCTATTTACTCAGTTCATACATTAAATTATTGAAAACTTACTTTAGAAATTGTTCATCATCATGGATGAATTTAAAAAAAAATATTTTTTTTTTTAGTTAATACCAATACCTTACCCATAGCCGTCCAAAGCACTTCTTTTTTTTATTTTTTTTCCAAAAGAAAAACAGTTTTATTTATACAAAAAAGAAAATAAATTAAAAGGTTACATTAAATAGCCTAAGTGAATAGCGTCCACTGTAACACAAAAGTTCTAAATGGGAGATTAGATTAACTTTTTCTTCTCAAGCATCTGAATTTTATTTTTATGCGTCTTCTTTCTGTAAAAGCCTCATTTTAACATCTTTCCTCTGCTCTCAAGTTATTGATCTGTATGATAATATTCTTTTTTCAACTTTTTATTTTCTCTTTTCTTTCTGCTTTGACTCTTTGAGATGTTCTTCATATCTCCGTATGCAGCTCTTACAATTTCAACATTTTTTAGTGAAAGGAACTTTATGAATACTTTCATGAGTTCTTATAGCATTGTGTGCACTGTTCTTTGGGAAATCAGACTATGTTCTTTCAGATCCCACTAAAATTGCTAATTTATAGAAACCCTCCTCCTTCCACTGTCGCATTTCCATGCGAAAAATATCAGTCCTAATTAATAATTTGCCCACAAATTCCGCATAAACATTGACTTCTCCAGGTGCCTATAGAAAGAAAAAAAACTCAGCAAAGTCTCTTAGAAGGACAATCACCATCCAAAAATATTTTGAATTTTAATTCAAGAGTAGAATGAGCTTCAACGTAATTTATTGATTTTGCCTTCTCAGCAACAGAATCTGTAATTCGGTTATTGGTGTACAATCTAGCAATAAATCAAATCTTTGTTTCCTTGTTCTGGCTGATGAAAAAACTATACTAGGATCCAATAATGGCCCATGGACAGGCTTGTACTTCAGAGGAATATCTTTCTAATATCTTTTCTTCATTTTGATTAGCACAGTCTGGCAAAAGTGTGAACCCTGAAATCTAATGCAAAAAGCTTAGTTGTTGTGTAGCAGCAATTACTGACTTAAAAATCTTCCATAATATTTAAATGTTACGAGACATTGTAAATCTTCGTGAACAGAAATGACCAAGGTTCAGTTTGACGCTCCAACCACTAGTCGCTTAAAGTAATTTTTTTATTTTGCTACAAGTCATTTTATAAAAAATAGATAAATAAACTTCAACTGCACAAAATCCAAAATCATCGTCAAACCCTCAAAAAAAAAAAAAACACCTCAAAAAGTATAATTCCCTAAAAAGAAAAAGATATAAAACAGATTAATTCATAAGTCATACAGTCTAAAACACATCCATATTACAAAATCAACCTTCAATCGAAGGATGAAAACTGTGGAAAACAACTTTCTACGAACAAGGAAACGAAGAATAGTCAAGGTAAAGTGAACTAAAATAGAAAGAAACAGGAAGAAGTAGGTTTATGGAATGTCATTCCTCGCCCATCCTTTTTCCTTCACTTATCAAATACATCTCTCATCCCACACTATTATACAGTAAGGAAAAAAAAATATAGTCAAACAATAGAACATGTCCATGCATCATTCTTCTATATGTCTGGAAATTTGAAAATTTCTCACCTGACTTTTTCATGACTTTTGAATTCCCTAGACTTTCAGGCATATTTAAACGTTTCCCGGACCTTATCCCTGACCAATTTTTTTCCCTGACTTACCCCGACTTTTCCAGAAAGTGTAACTCCTGGATTTGTATATTATATCTATTGTAGGTACTCCCATTCCTCCCTTTTTTCTGGATACATGTATCCGCTGTAACAGCATTGAGTTTTATAGTCATCTTATGTCGCGTGCAGCGCATTTTTCTGGTCATAACATCCAGTCTTGTTTAAGTCTCCTGCATCCAGTCATGATCCCAAAAACCATATGAGAAGTATACCGGATCGCCCAAGTGTGTCAATGGCTGCATCTTTTGTTCTCAGGGTTCAATCTCTGTTTAAGATTAATTTTAATCTTTTCCTATATTCCTTTTTTATTTTTCCCTTCATTTGTTGTTTCTATTTTTCTGACTCTCCTATTCCGAGATAATTTATACGTGCGTTCGTTCTAACTCTTTAAATTTATATCCTCCTTCAATTTCTATGTCTCACTTTCTATTCTTCTGCCTTTCTTGAGTAGCACAAACGCACATTTGTCAAGCCCAAATTCCATGCATATTCATTAGAAAACCTTTTCATTTCTATTTGTTAATTGGTTTTTCTCTTATTTGACAGAGAGTTTCAAGTCGTCCATAATAGAATAGTGCGAAAATTATTTTGCGGTTTCTTCCGTTCTTCGAACTTATACAATCCATCTCAAACCATAATTAACAGCACTCAGAGGGATTCAATGCGAGCACAAAAATAAGCGGGAAGGGAGCTCTTCCCTGGAATATCCTACGTTTAAATTGTTTACTCTTTCTATTCCAAGTCCTTCTTCATAATCGAGATTTTATATTAACTTTCCATATATTCATTGCATTTTCTAGAATCTTATAATTTCAGGCAATTTTATATTATTTTTTAAAACGTCTCTGATCCAATGTTGAGGGACACTATCTAGGCCTTTTATAGTCTATCCATACCATACTTAGGTTTTTCTGGGCCCTCCTCGAATTTTCTGTAATCATTTTGTTGATGAGTAATTGGTCTTTAGTTCCATAACTATTTTTACAACATCCTTTTTGTTCTTCGCTTATGATGTTATTGTTATCCAAATGTCCTTGGATCCTTTTGGCCAACACTCCCGTAAATACCTTATATAAGGTTGGCAGACACATGATGGGGTCTATACTTTTCTGGTCTCTGGGTTTCTTCGCTTTTTGGGATCAGCACAGTTTCTCCAGTTGTTAACCACTGAGGAATCTCTTCTCTTCCATTTATAATTCTATTATAACAGGCAGGGTTCCAATAGTGTTCTTATTTTCTTAAAGCCATACATTTTGAACTCTATCTGGTCCAGGCGTGTTTTCCAGTTGCTACTCTTTTAATTACATCTTCAATCTCTTTTTTAATTGCAAACAGGTTCCATTTGTTCATATAGTTTCTTGGCTATTCTTTATTTGCTCTAGCCATTCTGCTTGATTGTTAAACATTTTTTCAATCTTCATAAATTCCTTTCCAGAATCTATCCACTTCCTCTTTGGGAGGAGGGTTTGACACTTTTATGGAATCATTTCGTAGTTCTCTATAGAACCTTCCCTGATCCTCTTTAAACATTTGATTTTGTTTTTTCTCTTTATCTCTCTTATCATACCTTTTAATCTTATTAGCCTTTGCTGTTATTAACATCTTTCTACTTGCAATGGCTTGAGTTATTTGGTTACTCTGTACTGTGTTTTCTCTCCTTAGTATATTTTTTACTCTTCTTATAGTTTGTTCTGATGTTACCACACCACGTCGGTAAGCATCTACTATCGATACCTCTTGTCTTAGTTTACTTACTTCCTGTTGTAGTCTATATTTCCACGGTGGTATCTTTTCTTTGTTCTTGCTTTTTTTTCCTGCTTTTTTGGTTTTGAATACTTTAGCTTTCATAAAGTCCGCTACTGCCCTGGCAACTGAATAATATAATCTATTAACCTCAGTCAAACTACAATTGTCTGGGATAATTCTTGGTAGTACTTTATCTGCTATCCTAGTATATTTCTCCATTTGGAACCAGTTTCCGATTTTTTTTATTTTGCATCTGCCCTGTATTCCCTTTATGAGGTCTTCATCTCTGTATTTTGCTATTTTTATCAGCATTTCCTCCTCTGAGCAAGATTCTTCGTTTCCTGTTTGAACATTCATTATTTCATTCATCAGTTCCCTTTCTCTGTCTGGTTCCAGTTCTTCTGTTGCATTATCTTTCCATCTCTTCTACATCCGAATTTTCTGGATCGGTTTCCATTTCATTCTCCTCATTTCCCTCTTTTACCTCCAAAATGTCACTACCAACTATTTCCTCTTCTATTATTGTTGTTTGGTCCTTGTCTAGATTTTCTCTTTGATACAGGTCCTTTATATCAATCAGTATTTCCATTTCTTTCTCTTTATCCACTTTGTTACAGTCTCTTGTTTGTTTTTATTTCTCTCTTGTTTCTTTGTTTGTTTTGTTTTCTTCTTTTACCGCGCTCACTTTTTGGTTCGTTTTTCTTTTATATATTTTACTAATTCTAAAGTCATTTCCATTTTATTCTCAACTATGTTTTGTGCTTTCATTTTTATTTCAAGGTCTTCCTTCGTTGGTAATGTAGATTTCATTTTTCTTTTCCCTGTTTCTTTACGTTCTTTAACAAAATTAAGAATACACTGCATTTGCTTTATCATAGCTTTGCTGTCCACATTTTTAAATTTTTCTCAAAATCTATACTAAATAAAATCATTTGCACTGAACTCCTTTTTTTCAATTACATATTTCCACAGTTCACTCTTATTTGTTTTGGTTGGTATGAGTTCTCCGATATAATAGCTTTCCATCAAGTACAGATTTCGGGATAGTGTCCATTCATCCTTCTTCCCACTGCTGGTCTCCTCATCATTTTTATTCAGAAAGTTTCCTTGTATGTACTCTTCAACCTCCTCCTCTGTCTGCTTTATTTGTTCTTTTGTTATGTTGGTTTTTCCTATTCTGATGTTTGTAGCAATGCTGCTGAATCTCATATCTGGTGTATTTTCTATCTTCTCCCCATCTATCTTTTTTCTCTTTAACATCATTTGTTTCGCTCTTTCACTCGTTCCTTTCCTTGGGAATATTTCATGTCTAGCGTAAGTGAGACACCAAAAAATTTCTTTCTTCTCCCCCTCCGACCACATACTCCTAATTGCACCCCTACAATTGTAAGAGGCTTTCTTTTTTTCTGTGGTTGGTTATCTGGGTTGGGAGGATCCAAAGGTTCCTCTAACAATCCAGCAGGGGAGGTTGAAGTTCCGGTGGGCTGAACTTCGGGGTTATCTAAACCCATTGCTTCAGTTTGGAGAGATTGTTTGCTGCGCTCCAAAGAGCTCCGTCCCCCTCACCTCTCTTCCGTAATGAGTAGGGGCCGGGACCAGGGCTTCCGATTCCCTGGCAGTGTTTTTCTTTTTTGTTTCTTCTCATGGTTATAATCCAGTTTTTGCAGTTTGTTCGCTCCACGACATGTAGGCCTCCATACCGTCTTCCCAACCGTTTAGGATTGGAAAAACCGCACCGAGGCCAGCCCATCGCGGAGATCTCCCCCACCAGCGAAAAGGTCAACATACTCCGGGGGAATATTTTGATGCGTAAGCATGTGCCTTTTTAAGCTTCCTTTATGATTACACTCATAGCCACACTCAGAACATTTAAATAATTTTATATTTTCATGTTTAAGAATGTGTAATCTTAAGTATCTTTTCTCATTACACTCATAGTCGCACTCAGAACATTTAAATAACTTTATATTTTGTGCGTAAGCAATGTCTTGTTAAGCTTCTTTCTATTTACACTTCATAACAACACATCAGAACATTTAAATGCATTTTATTTGATGCTAAGCATTTGTTTTAGGTATCCTTCTGATTACACTCATAGCCGCACTCAGAACATTTAAATAATTTAAAATGAGTTAAAGATGAGAGCTTAAGCGTGATTTATGATTGCTTTCATAATTACAATGGGCACATTTTAACTTTCTTTTATGCAAATTCAGATGACTTTTCAACTCTTCATTACATTTAAAATTTAAATTACAATATTTGCAACCGAGGTTTTCACAATTCTTTTTGTTAATCCTTTTTCCACACATTATTGACTTTTGAGATAACCGTTTTAAAGTCCTTTTCCCGTTGGAACCTTTTTCTCTTGACCAGCGACGATAGTGGATGTCTTTTCAAATAAAATAAAATAAATGAATGTTTTAAGAAAATTCTAATAATATCACAAACTTTAAATAAATTACATTTTTATTATTTTTGTAAGTGAATAATATTTCACCCATTTCCCATCCGGTCGGTTAACATTCTCAACATTTATTTTTTTTATTTCTTTTGGGGGGAGGAAAAAACAAAAAAAAAAAAAAAAAATTGGGGGAAATTTAAAAATAACCCCAAAAAAAACACCAAAAAAAAACCCCACAAATTTTCTTTTTTTTACTTTTTCTCTTGTCCCACTACAACACAAGCACCAATTATTTACAAGTTGAATATAGTCATAACGGCTTCAATCTTTAAATAAACAAATCTTGGACAGTTAGTTATCGATTTGATAACTATTGAAATTTAATATTAACACCATTTATATACAAAATAACAAATGAGTTTAAAATATTAGGAAATGTTGAGAAAACGGGAAACGGATGATTGCAGAGTGTAGTAGAAAGTTGTAAATGGAAAGTGCTGGTGCAATTAAATCGATTGTGGATGTAAAGACTAAAGTCTTGAGTGCGCTGGTCTTACAATGAGGGTATGTTGTTACCAGTGTTAAGTATTAGTCAGTGAGACTATCGTCTGAATAAGGGTATAGTCTAAAGTTCAATGTTTCAGATGGACAATCTTAAGGCGTGTTAGTGTAAAAAGAATTGATAAAAGTAAAGAACGTATTTGAGAGTTATGTGGTGTGAAAAAGGTAAATGAGAGAATAAATGAAAGTACTGAAGATGTTTCGTCATGGAAAGGAATTGAATGATACGTCGTGGAGCGATGTATAGTGGCAGTGTGTTGAATACGACCGGCTGGCAGACGAAAAAAAAGTGGAATTACTCAGTAAAGGAATGCTGGAAGAGATGTGTGAGTTGGCAGAGCGAAATTATAGGTGCCCGTAATAGGAGTGAAGGCGGGGTTTGGAGGGTATGCGTTGTGACCACTGGCCAGCGATAAACCCTACCACTGACGATATATGCCAAGAGGTCTCGTCGCGGTCCTGAAACTCATAGTGGATTTTCTGACGCCGACGAGTCTCACTAATTAGATAGAGGGGCGTGTAAGCGCTTTCTTTTTTCGACTTTATGTCATATTCTTCTACTACCATTCTGTTTCCGGCAAGTCAAGCTATCTTAACCCAAGTCTTGTGGGAAAAAGAGTGCATGCAGAAAAATATTTTATTTTTTTTTTTGATGGTTCTACAAGGATCTCCACAGCACACAAGAATGCCGGCTGCTAGACCGTGTTAGCAAGCCTAACGACAGGGAAATCCCTAACGAAACGAAAAAGGAACAAGGCTGAGATGGTTAGTATCTCTACAAACAGGTAGCAGCACCCCAATCGAGCTTAGGTCTGCTGTCCTTACTGGATAAAGAAAACTTTT
>JABUQX010100961.1:0-15000 GCA_015478945.1 Trachelipus rathkii | reverse complement strand
TTTAGAAAGTTTTATTTTCTCTAGGCATATAAACTCATTACATTTCAACATGATCTGATTATTATATTAATATATTATTATTATTATATATTATTATTATCATTATATATATATAATATAATTTTATATATATATAATATATAAATATAATATATATATATATATATATAAATAAATATATATATATATAAATATATATATATACTTATAAACATATATATATATATATATATATATATATATATATATAATATAATATTAATAATATATATATATATATACCGTAATATATATATATATATATATATATATATATAATATAAGTATATATATATAAAAAGCCCAGCTTGAAAGCCCAAGCCTTACCCCCCCCCTCCTGTACCATTAATTAGTAAAGACTCGTCGCAGTCAGAAAAATCACCCTATAGCTTCCATCGGACTGCGGCGACCCTCATTATGTAAATCGTCATGTAAGGTTTATCCCTTGGCCCAGGTGCCACAACCATAACCCCCTCACAAAACCCCCATTCACTCCTATATGCACCTTTATTCTCGCCTCTGCCAAACTCACATTTACTGTCCTTCAGAACATTCGCTTTACATACTCAAACTTTTCTTCATCTCCCAGCGGTCGGTTTCCAAACACCACCGCCCACAGACATCCGCTTAAAAACCGACTAAATCATCCTTTCCACATGACCAAACCATCTTCAACCGAATTTTCATTTATTCTCTCATTTACCCATTTTTTCACACCACACAACGTCTGTAATACGTTCAGTTCCTCATTTATCAATTCTTTTCACACCTAGCCCCTAAGATTGTCCATCTAAACACATTTAACTTTAGATCTAGCTTCTTATTCCAGACCATAGTCTCACTAAGTATTACAATAACACAGGTAAACAATCATTACCATCATGTAAGACCCTACACTCTAAAGACTTATCCCTATACATTCACCAACATTTTATTGCACCAGCCACCTTCCTGGCATCAACATATACCCTAAATATTTAAACTCAGAACACTTGTCCAGGTGCTCACCATCTAACATTAACTTCACACTGAGGACTGTCTCCACTCACAACCATAACCTTACTCTTATCTACGTTTATTCAACCCCTCCTTTTACACACCCTGCCAAATCTCTCTACCAATCCTCTCAATCTCTTCATATTGGCCAAACAAAACCAAATCATTCGCATATAATAGGTAGGGCACCCTCCACTCATCTCCATTCTCCATCATTCTAACACCATTTCCTGCCACCCACCTCTAATTCTTTTCATAACCCCATCCATATTTACAAATTGAATAACCAACTAGACATAACAACAACCCTGCCTCACTCCGCTATTAATACTAAACCAATCACTTTTGACACATTTATCTTACACAGCCACTATCGTCAACATTCTTTTTGATCCATTCAGAAAAAAGCCTACACCAACACTATGTTATCCCCCCCCCCACTAAAAAAAAAACCCCAACCCCTGGCCCCCCCATAAAAAGGAGAGCTTCCCTTATTAACCTATCAATACCCCTGTTGCAAATCCATAAAACTAAATACATTTATTCTTCTTCGTCCCTCATTTCTCTATCATTTGTTTCAATGTTAAAGATTTGATCCACACATCCTCTACTACTCCTAAACGCGCTGTTCTTCACCAATCAGTCCTTCATCACTCAGCGCAATCTTCGACCAAAATACCAAATATATCTTCCCTATAAACACTCAATAAACTAATCCCCTATAATTTCTACAGTTCCCTTATCTCCCCTTACCCTTAATAAGGGTACTATTACTGCTCTCCTTCTAATCCCTCGAACTATACCCTCCATAAACGCTTTATTACACAACTTCAAGATCCAATCAACCACCATCTTGCCTCCGTTTGATCATTTCACCAGTAATTCATCTATACCTGCAGATTTACCATTCTTCAACTACTCTCACTCTATCCCATTTCCTCTCTTGCTAATAACCTCATCCCCAAAATACCTATCCTTCTTGCACCATCTAAACCACACACCACATTCACTATCACTCTTCATTACTGCCAATATTATTCAGATTTTCGAAGTGTTCTTTCCACACTTCCCCTCACATCCATTCTCATCAGTTACAAAAGCACCAATCCCTATTCATTATTGCTAGCGGTTCCCCTTATTCCAATTTTTAACCTTTCGCGCTTCCTTCCAAAGAGCCTATTCCCTGTATGTCCCCATTCATCCTCCTTCCAAACTGTCATTTACCTCTTCTTTTCTCTTACGTATGCATCTTTTAGCATTTTCTTTTTTCCCTTATAAATTCCAAGCATCTTTCTTTTAAAACTTCATCATTTGCTTTTAGTACATTCAACCACGCTTTTTTTTACTTTTAACCGCTTGCATCACCTCTTCAATCCACCACTCACTGTTAGCATTCTTACTTCCTACTTTAGCACACCCACATACTTCTTTTCACTGCTAGCTTTCAGATTTATTTAGTTTCAGCTTGTTAACATTCAACTGATTACTTCTGATCGTTCTACATACTTATCCTTATTACCTTGTTTCCTTAACCTTCTCAACTCTTAATTTTACCCTCTTCCTTCCGTATCACCTTCCTCTCCATCCAATTCCCCACTAACTTAATTTTACATAGAACAATCATAAGATCACATATCCATTTTTCTAAACACCTCACGGATTTAAACAGTCCAACAATACTTCAACATCTCCTTCTTCACCAAACACAAAAATCAAATCATACTTTTCACTTCGATACATCTCTACCTACACCAACTCTAGTTATACTTATGAATACTCTTTGTTTAAAGAAAGTATTCTACACAAATACCTCTCTCCTCACAGAAATCAATCACCTTCCTTACCATTCTCATTTTCTCCCGACACCCCCAAACCACCGTTATACCATCCTTTTTTTGATCATATATATATATAGTATAATATATATATATATATATTATATATTATATATATATATATTATATTATATATACTATATATATATATATATATATTATACACTGAAAGTAAAAAATCTATTTAATAGTCAATATTTAGGCCAGAAGGTATTGTAATTTAAAACACCTTAATTACATAAAAAGAGTAATTTTAATAAAAAACAAAAAAAAACATTTGTTTTAAAAAAAAACCGTTTTTTTTTGCAAAAAAAAAACAAATAAAAAAAAACCGTTTTTTTCACAACCCTAAGTAAGCCTAAGAGGAGATGTAATAACAACAAATATCAAAGCCAAATTCTAGCCAAGTTGAAATGAAGCAATCTCATTTGAAGATCAATTAACTGTTAAAAAAAAAATTAAAAAATCCACTCAATAGGAAAGATATTGAGATGATTTTGGACCGTGAATTTGGATTGGACTAATACTAAAGTCATCTTTTTATTGAGATGAATACAAGTGAAATGATCGAATGATTATCATCCATTTTTTAATATTAGAAAATACAAATATCTCAGCAATATTTAAAACATTTAAATTAAAATGGATTTTAATAGTTTGAGTAAAACTCTGTGTGCTTTAGAATTAAGTGATGTTGATGTTGAAAACTAGTCGGATAAATGCAAATTTTTTGTTTAACTATTTCATCAAAGAAGAAATTGTTTATTTGTTTACAGCAATTATTATTATTAATATTACCAATATTATTATTATTAAATACTAGAATAAAACTAATATAAAAGTTTTTCAGATTTAAAAAAAAAAAAAATCTTTGAGAGGGTGAATGTTTTGATTCTACCATACAAAATCTTTTGGTATAGAAATAGTTAGAAAAAGCGGGTGTGAAAAAGGGTGAGGCCATTTGATATTTAATTAATATAATAGATTTATTAAATTTTATTTTTTAAGAAACTTTTTTGAATACCCAAGGAGA
The DNA here is from genome assembly GCA_015478945.1 of Trachelipus rathkii. Taxonomy (NCBI): domain Eukaryota; kingdom Metazoa; phylum Arthropoda; class Malacostraca; order Isopoda; family Trachelipodidae; genus Trachelipus; species Trachelipus rathkii. Next base: position 11,097 of record JABUQX010100961.1, on the reverse strand, counting down.
AATACCTCACAAAATGTATGAAGGAAATGAGATTTCATTTGTAAAATTATTGAAACTTTCACTTTTTAAATAAGTTTGGCTCAAATATATTATATTCCATTTCAAATTAGAAACAATTAGGATTAGTTATGCAGAAGAATTAGAAGAGAGGATTTTCCTTTTATTAAATAATACGATAATTTTTATATCTAACCAAAACATTTTACATTCTTCATATTTTTCAGTTATCAAAATCCTCTTTTTCCCTTCAATCAAATATTCATATTTCAATTCAATTTTTAAATAAATTTTCTACATATAATGTCCATATTTTATACAGAAATTTGCTGAATAAATTTATTCCTTGTCAACACAACCATTCAAAGTTTTTTTTTTGTTTTTTTTTTCTAACACATTTGCAACTACTCACAGACAAAGCCCTATAATACTAATAGCAAAAAGATTTTAAGTTTAATATTGTGTTTTTTGTATCACAATGAAACTAACTTACACATTTGCTACCAATGTTACTCTCCCGGACTCACAGATCTAATATGCTAAACCTATTTTCTCAATAGCATATTCTCACAAAGTTTTCACCATTTATTTTACACAATTCCCTCTTCCCTAACCACTTTTTTGGTTTTAATATTCACTACAGCAGTTTCCATATCTTCCATAGAGTGGATGTTTAAAGGTTGGTTAACCATCTCTAAATTATTCTGCAACATATTCCTTCCATCTCTTCCTTTTCATTACCAATATTCCATCCTTTATCTTTATTAACTTCCATGTTAATACAATCTTCCACTATATCAAAAATCTTTTATAAATTCTTTAGTGGTCTCTTCTCAAAAATTTGAAATACCTAAGAAACAATTCATCATTTTCACTTCTTCATTTCTCTGGTATCATTCTGTTTATGCTTTATAATTTTAAATCTCTCTCCTTATATTTCCTCCTTTCACATGTCATGTTCAAGATATATCTGGTCATTCGTGGCAATTAAGGTTTCATTTAATTCTTTCAAAAAACTCTTTTAACTTCCTCACCGTAATATTTTTTATTAAATTAAACTAACCACTACTCTAAATAAACTTTTTTATGGCACTCCATTTAAAAAAAATATATATAATATATATATATATATATATATATATATATATATATATATATATATATATATATATATATATATATATATATATATATATATTCATAATATATAATATTCCTGTTTGTGTATCCATATATAATATGACACTAAAATGCATCAGTAATTGGTATTTTTGTAATGGTCCTAAGTGGGTTTTGAACCCTTACCCCTTGAGATGGTACTCCAAGAGTGTTACTTCTTGACCAACGATTAGCTAAAAGAAACCATCATTTTACCTCTGAAAGCTTAGCTTCCAAGAGGAGTGAGGCGTTCTTGACAACGTTAACCCCGACTGCCTCCCCTTGCAACACTCGGGCGTCAGGGGCAACACTGGGTAATTTTTAATCGCGATATTTTTAGGTATTCAAAGATTTTTCGTGCATAAACCGCACAATTATTTGTATATTTTTAATGTCTTATATGGTTTGAAACCCTTTACCTTGAGATGGTACTCAAGAGTGTTACCTCTTGACCACGATTAGCAAAAGGAAACCCATCATTTTACCTCTGAAAGCTTATCTTCGCCCCTGACCCGAGTGTTAGCGGGGAGGCCAGTCGGAGGTTAGGTGTCCAAGACACGCCTCACTCCTTTTGGGAAGCTAAGCTTTTCAGAGGTAAAATGATGGGTTTCCTTTTAGCTAATCGTGGCAAGATAAACAACTCTGAGTACCAGTTCCAAGGTAAGGATTCAAACCAGCTTAGGACAATTTACAAATATACAAATAATTGTTGCTTTTACACAAATATCTTTGAATACCTAAAAATGTCCCGATTAAAAATTACCAGTGTTGCCCTACCCGAAGTGTTAGGCGGGGAGGTCAGTCAGAGTTATGTATCCAAGACCGCTCACTCCTCTGGAAGCTAGCTCAGAGTAAAATATGGTTCCTTTAGTGAATTCATTGTTCAAGAAGTAACCTCTTGGTAGTACCACTCAAAGGTAAAGGTTCAAACCCACTTAGGACATTATATATTTATAATATTATATATATATATATATTATATATAAATATATATATTATATATATATATATATATATATATATATATATATATATAATATATATATATATATATATAAATAATATATATAATATATATATATATATATATATTTACGGTATATATTATATATACGGTAATATAATATATATATATTATAATATTATAATATATATATATATATATTAAATATATATATATAGATATATATATATATATATAATATAATTATATATAATATATACCGTATATATATATATAATATAAATATATATAATATATTATATATATATGATATTATAATATATATAATATAAAATATATAATATTATATATATATAATATAATATATATATATATATATATATATATATTTACCGTATAATTATATATATATATATATAATATATATAATATAATATATATATATATTATAATATAGTATAATATATTATATATATTATATATATATATACCGTTATAATATATATATATATATATATATATTTATATAATATATTATATATAATAATATATATATATATATATATATATATAATATATATATATATATATATATATATAATATTAAATAAATGTATATATATAATATAATATATATATATATATATATATATAATATATATTATATATATATATATATAAATTATATAATATAATAAATATATATATAATATAATATATATACCGTATATATATATATATATATATATATATATATATACTATATATATATATTTATATATATATATATATAGTATATATATATAATATATATATATATATATATATATATATATATATATATATTTTATTTCTTTTAAAGCCCCCACATAGATATATAGTTATTTTTTGGTAACTCCCCACATCGATTATTTAAAAATTTAATCGATTAGTAAAGGACAGGTTATTTACACTGCCAGTAGGGACTCTAGCCGAATGTAACAGAGGGGGCTGGAGGCCCAAACAGCCCAAACACCCAAAGGGGCGCCGGAGTCCCCCACTCCATTCCCCCGAATCTTGCCATCTCTGCGGTCTACCCCTTGGGGTATCCTTTAGCTAAAAAAGAAAAAAAAAAGCATTGTCCCCAAACACTGGGACAATGCTTTTTCCTTACCCAAGGCCTTAGACCTGCTGAGATTTTTAAATTCGGGTCTCTAGACCTACCGGGGAACTATGGGGTCTCTAGCCCCTTACTGCTGTGTAAGCCAACACGTCCTTAAATAATTCAATTAAATTTATAAAAACAATTTTATCTCCAAATTTATAAAGGATAAATAATGATATAATATATGAATAATATATAATATAATATATATACTAATATATATATTATATATATATATATATATAAATATATAATATTATATATAATATAATAATATATATATAATTTATATATAATATAAGCTCAACTGCTACACCAAATTTTTGCCCACACACTATAGGTTTGAATTCATCTCAATCCCATATCTTATATGCTGAATGCAAACAAAAGTTGGAACCTTAGAGTCAGTTACTTGAATGGACACTAAAAATAGAAGATTTTCTGCAATTATTTTAGTTTGAGACAAGGTATATTTTTATACTAATCTTAACACTCACACATCATTAAACATAGCCAATATTTATACAAACTAGGAATGTACCGATAATCTCCATTTCTTTGATATCGGTACGGTTTAAAATGGCCCATACTTGCCCATACTTCTTACTTTTGGTGAAAATTATGAGGAAACTTTTAATTAAATAATAAATCTAAGTTCGATATATATACTATTTACTGGTTTATGTTTTTCAACTTCTTTTTAACTTAAATTTTAGCATTCTCCAAACTTGATTTCAGCGTAAACATTACCTACTATGAATACCATTATTATAATTTTTACAGATTTAGCTTCCACTTTTTAGTTGATCAAAATTTTTTTTTTCTTTTTTGTAAGTCAATTCGTGATGGTGTGAGTGCGTGAGTGTTTTTTAAACTTTCTGGATATTCATATTTACATATTTATTATTGCTTTACGTTTTGAAGTAAAAATTTTAAATTTAGCTTTTTCGTCCGAGTAATTTTTCCTCTTTTCCTCTTTGTTTTTGTCTGTTGTTTCTGTCTTTTTTTTTTCTTTTTTATAATGGAAGTATGTTGCTATGTAAACAAACACGCCTACAACAACATCTCGAATCCTCCTAAACTCGATGTTCTGAGCTTAAATCTTTCTTCCTTCTACTTACAATAATCTTTGCTTCTGCTACTGTTCTCCTAAAGAACAGATTTTCATGCCTTTTTTGATTAACTTACTACTTCCCACGAAACTTTATATCTTCTCATCCAAAATGGATGGGTTCCTCTCATACTGATTTAGGTGGGGAGGAAGCCGAATTCCGTATTCTCAACGATCTGGAGCAACGAATTAAAGAACCTACCCAACTGCAGATCCGCCCAACCAATTCTAACACACTGACCAATGTTTTCACCACTATTCCTCTCATATAAAGTTATAAATACACACCTTCGGAAAACCTATCATTAAATCTAACCACAACCTTATATCTCTTATTTTAATTACTTCTCTCCAACAGCTCCATCCTGCCCTATGCGATTTTTCCGCACTTTGATCGGGCCGATTGGAGTTACTGCTTTTACGCTAACTATAATTGGAGTGACTGCTTTTAACTCTTAAGACCCTTCGGCTTCTGCCGTTAAAGTGGGAGCTGATCCATGCTGGGATAAGAGGGTTCATTTCTTCTTCGACTAAACTTTTTTCTCCTCAAAATCCATGGTTCATCGGCTGGTTCTGCTTGGCCATTCAGGCTAGTGACAGTGCGTACCAGATGTGGAAAAAATTTCGCTCTCCTATTGCTTTCCTAAAATTCATTCAGCAATAATCGTTGCTAGGGGTACTCTTCGACGAGCAAGCGACTTTCATTAAACGAAGTTCGCGACTCTTGGCTCACCTACTGAACAAATCTTTTCTGCCTGTTGCCAAAAAACAATCTCTAACAAACTTCTGTGAGATTATCTTTTCCCTCCTTCTTATTCGCTCTGATGGTTCGTTGCTAATACTCCAATGAAAAGGCCCAAATACTCTTCGGCCTCCTATTTTCTTCTAACTGAACCCTGGACGATTCTTCATTCCTCTTCCTCCTCCTTCTCCTCTCAGGTTTTTTCCCATTCCTTTACCTGTGATAACATTTGATCGGGGGACGGGCTCCTGAAAATTTCAGAAACTTAGGAATGCAAGTGGCCAATGTCATTGTTCCCCAGTTTGAGGAGGTCTTCCATGCTTGACCCCACCCCGTTCAAACTATATCCTCTATGCCCCAATTACTAGCACTTCCCTCAATGATGGTAAGCGCATATGTCAAACCATTCCAAAAAAAGAAGCCACTCTGACCCTTCTAACTATCGCCCTATGCTCTCACTTGTATTCTATTAAGATCTTTGAAACCCTTCTTCACTCTAAGTTCTGTAGAGAATATGGGTCTCATTCCCTTCTTTCCGATGCGCCAGTACGGCTTTCGATGTTCGAGTTCTACTAGCGATATACTTTCCTATTTAAGCGATTATGTTTTCCGCCCTTAGGAACTACGGGAGACTGTTGGTGGCGCTTGGACATATCCAAAGCATTCTGACGGTATGACCTGCGTTAAACCTACTCTCAAGGCCCCTCCTTTGGGTTTCCTTCTTCTCTTTGCTTACTTATTTGCTTTCTTTCAAATAGCTCAATATTGGCTAGTGTGATGGGCGACTTCTTTTTTTTCAATAGTGGTGTTAATCAGGGTTCTGTATTATCTCCTACTTTATTTCTGCTTTTCATTAATATTCTTCTCACCTGCACATCTAAGCTCTATCCACTCATATGACGATGACTCGACCCCTTCATTCTTCAACTCATTTCAATCTCTGCTCCCTCTTTCACTTCTAGAATTGCCCTCTCGTCTTAATCTTTCCGATTCTACTCTCGGTGATTGGAAAGAATTTCCGGGTGGGGTCGTCTTAACCTTTTGAAAAATTTATTTCTTTAAAAACCCAGCTTCTACAAAACTCCCTCTAAGAACCTTAACTTTCCTATCTCTTTCGACGTTCTCTCGTCTCTCCTATTAACAATATAAATATTTGGCCTTAACATAAACTAAAAAATGTCTTGGAAACCCACATCACAACGGTAAGGTGGCCTCAAGGAAACTGGGAATTCTGTTAGATTGCGAGACTTTTTCTTCTTTTCAGTTACTCCAGCTATACAAAGGGTTCATCCGCCCTTTTATGGAGTACTGCTCCTCACATCTGGGATGGTTCTGCTTCAGTACGGCTTGTTGAATAGGGTAGATCAAAGGACCAAAGGCTATAAACTTTAATCCTGTACTTTCTTGTTCACTTGACTCTATCTTTGCGGCGATGTTTGGTCTTTATCTCTTTTCTATAGTCCCTAACAGTAGCGGCAAGTCTCGATGAACCTCCACTCGCGTACACACCTTTACACGCCCTCGTTAGCACAAAGCTGCGTGTTGGCACATGAGTTTCTGTGTTGATATTAGTAACTCCAAACTAGTTTGCTCGATGCTTCCTTCTTTCTCCCATCTCTTGTTCTATGTAATTCTCTCGATCTTCTGTGTTTCCTACTCAATTTAATCTCCCTCACTTTAAAGCCGCGTCTGTGCTCACTCGTGAGCGGCGGTGACAACTGTAATAAAAAATAAAATAAATAAAAGGTTCTAAAAGCGAATTACTAAGCTAGCTGAGGCCCCACAAGAATGGGCATCTCCGACGGTGTTAACCACTTCAGAAATGCATTTAAATAGCATAGCCAGGAGCTTGCTCGCTTGACAAAAAAAAGATTCACAGAAGTGAAGCCGCCTTTATCAACAACCCTGGCAAACACACTGATATGACGATGTCTTTTTCAGCAATAAACTTACGGAAATGAAGAGTTGATATTAGACTTGAGAAGTTCCATGCGAAAATTGATTTGAAATCTCATTCACCTTCAAAGAATCACACAAAACCCCATTGAAAAAAACTGAAGAGACAGTCACCAGGAGCAAAGATAATTCAAAATTTGCAATCTGTGAAAAGGAGATGAGGCTAACAAGGAGATGCTGCCTACAGAAAGAATCCTCATGTGGTGGGCCGATGAAAATGGCCCAAGGTTCGCAATTATTATCAGTGCTTTTTCAAGAAAATAATATCACCCCCTCCCTCATCAGTCAAGAGAGAGCTTATTTTAGTTATAGGTGGGAATGTAAACACCCCAAAAAAGGAACAGATACTAGTGAAAGCTTAATGTTTTTGCATCACCATTTGAGAATTTTTGAATTTGAGTATTGAATTATATCTAACTTTATCTTAAAAGAGTATATTATTATATTATGTCATGTTTGAGTATAGCGTTTTTTATTTTGTCTTTTCAGATGATTTATTGAGTCTCTTCTTTCATTATTTTAATTCTTTAATATCTGTAGCTAGTTAAAGAATCTTCTTGCAAATTGTTAATCATGTTAAAATATAAAGCTAGTAGCTAAACTTTGTTAATACTTACTGAAAATGGAAATGGAATATTTTTTGAATAAACACAAACATAAAAATTTTAATATTAAATTTGCAATTATTATTCCTTAAAGATACTATTTTAATTTATAAATAAATATACCTGGGCACTACAAATATGAAATAAGACTAAGTATGTGACAATGTACAGAAGAAGCAATCCTAAAAATAGAGTATCCATATCGGTGATTGACCTCTTTCTGATCGGACATCCCTAATGTACAACAGTTCCTCTTTCAAAAAACATACAAAAATCATTTCTTGTGCAAAAAGTCCAGTCACCTGATTTGATTTATGCCCATGGTGGCTAGAATGTCTTTATGAATTGAGCTGAAACAGAGTATGTATCAAACTCAAATAGCATCTGTAATTCTAATTATTTAGTCAGGAAAAAACTGACAATTTCCCCAGACTATATATACATATATATACCTATACTTCTGCATATATATAATATATATATATATATATAAATATAATATATATATATTATATATTATTTATTATTATAATATATACGATATATATTATATATATATATATATATATATATAAGATAATATATATATATATATATATATATATATATAGTATATATATAATATATAATATTATACCGTATAATATATATATATATAATATATTATATATATAATAATTATATATATATAATATATATATATTATATATATATATATTAAATTATATATTATATATATATATATTATACTAAATATAATATATATAGATATAAATATATATATATATTAATATATATATATATATATATAATATATATATTATAATATATATATATATATATTAATAATATTATGAGAACTAACCTGAGAACTCTGATGCTGAATGTCTTCTGACATAAAGTCCTCTTTGGAAAATAGTTTCATGATTTGATATCCATTTTTATTTATTTTAATGAAATAAATTTCATAATTCAAAAAATAAAATATACAGTAAAATAAAAAATAAATAGCTATTTCCTAAAAAAAATTGGTATTAAAATCTAATCAAAAGCCTTCAAGAATAAAATGTGTTAAACATTTCGAGTAATTTTAGTTTGGTGGAACACTCTTATTCCTACTCCATTGAAATTATAAAGACGAAACTTTTATATACCCAAAATCAAAAAACTAAATATTTTACTCTAAAAAGTAATTTCTACCTCATTCATAAAGTTAGGCCCCAGATTGATCATACATTTATGATAGTGATATATCAATATCTTAAATTTCAATATATCGACTATCAATATAAATAAATTTTGAGATAATCATTTGAATACTGTACCCCTTAACCCGTGAGTATTGGTAATTTTACTATTTTACTGTACCAGTATATTAATAGTAATTAGTGAAATATTTAATATCGATTATCCAAATGTTATCTATATCAGTCTATCAATTTTCAAAATGGCACCATCCGTGTATAATAATAGGTTTGCTTTTTCTTAGAAGTTCTTTTAGGATTTTTGTTTATTTATTAATGTATATATAAAACTGGTCTTCGGTGATCTATTAAGAAATTTTTAATATATTTTATTTATATTTTGCCTTTATAATTCCAATAAAGTAAGGATAAGAAGTGTTTCACCCAAACTAAGAAATTACTAATTCTTCACTTAAATCTTGGATTAATTTTTAAAATTACAAATATCACAGAGATACTAATATTTCTTAAAAAATTCAAAGTTAAATATAACACAGTCTGACCTTTTTGTATTAAAATGTATGATTAACATTGAATGGTCTTGTTTCACATTAAAATATTAGAAAGTCCAAATTAACATTTCTGGATTTATGGAATTAGAATAAAAAATTTTGGCATTTCTGTAGCACAGTCTTCTTAGCTGGCATTTTTAGTAATGAACTCTAAAAACTTGAAAATATATCTAAAGTAAACAAAAAAATATATATATATATATATATATATATATATATATATATATATATATATATATATATATTATATAGTATATATAATATAATAAATATATATAATATATATATAAATTAAAAACAAAAAAAACAAAAACAAAACAAAGTATATATATATATATATAGCCTATATAATTGTTCAACTGGCATTTATTTTTAATTAATGGTGCATTCAGTGTGAAATCGTACACTAAAATGGCAATTTCAAACACAACCATTTCAGAATTGCTTCATATTTGGTGTGTCAATTAGGGTTAAACAGAATAAGGAAAATGCCAAATTTCTGCTCATTTTAACCCCTACCAGGCGCATCCCCCAGGTGGCAGATGGGGGAGGACCCTCTAAGGAGGGTAGCTCTGAAATATAAAAATAAGGAGCCGTGGAGCAAAATTGCAACCAGACAGGCCTAGCAAGCCGCTGGCGAAGTGAAAATGCTCAAAAAACTCCTGTTTTGCCTTGGAACCATGGACTGATTAGACGGAGACAGCCCGCGCGATAGGGGACCTGAAAACGGAAATCCTTCCGGGAGAGGCCTTAGAGTGGCTACCCTGAATGTTGAAACCCTTAAGGTTAAGGAGGAGGAGATGGTGGAGCTGATGCTGGAAAGGAAGTTGGATATTTTGGGAATCTGTGAAACCAGACTCATGGGAAAAACAATACATAACAACTATCAATTGATGTACAGTGGTGGGGAGGTGCACAGACATGGAGTAGGAGTAATTTTGACGGAAGAAATGGCGCAAAGAGTAGAAAGTGTGGACTATGGGGATGAAAGAATGATGATGTTTTCAATCAAGATGGAACACTATTAGTGTTGTACAGGTATATGCACCACAAAAGGGAAGAACTGAAGCTGAGAAGGAAGAGTTTTATCGGAAACTACAGGAAATTAAAAATAGGTCACCATATGCGGAAAGAATAGTAATAATGGGAGATTTGAATGGACATGTAAGAAGAGGTGTGGAGAGTGTCATAGGAGCCTTCAGCGTTGGCAAAAGAAATAGAGCTGGGAAGGTATAATTTCTGCTTGCAGAATGGCATTAGCGGTATTGAACACCTGTTATAAACAATAAGAAATAAAGTGACATGGTATAGATTGAGCAGAGAAAGTTGACATGTGAAAAATCCATGATAGACTGATTACTGACTTAATAAAAAGGAGATGTTAGAGATGAAAGAGTGTTACCATCCGTGATCTGGGAGATGCAACATTGAGTGTTGCGGAAATATATAAAGAAACCACTTTTATCCAAGAAATGAAGAAAGAGAGTGCAATAGAAAATATCCAAAGAGGAAGTAGAGAGAACTATCATGCAATAAGAAACAATTATACAGCAGAAGGAGGACAAAGTTTGAGAGTTCTGGAACACCTGTTAAGAACGTGCTAAAGAGCGCGAAGGGTCGATGGATAAAAATTAGAGAACAAAAAAGAAGAAAACACCATTGTG
>JABUQX010100960.1:22500-29771 GCA_015478945.1 Trachelipus rathkii | reverse complement strand
CACACAAAACTAACACTCAATACTAAAACCCGGCATATAATAAGTATTCCACATCCTCCCACACTCTTCTCATTTCCATCCATTCTTATCACACCTTGCAGCTGCCACCGGGCATACAATTGCCCCATTATCAACCACCTCTAAATTCTTTCATGCCCTCCCAGTATCCTTGTGACGAGAGACGATAACAACTCCCTCGCCTCTCACTCCGCTTTAAATAAAAAGCCAATCACTTTCAACTCCATTTAATTTTACACACGCTTCGCACGCTTCTCTATCGTCATACATTTTTTGATTTCATTCAGAACCTACCCACCAACACCATATATATTACTAACACCTACCATTGAGCTTCCCTATTAATCCTACGATATGACTGTTGCAAATCCATAAAACCTAAATGCAACTTTAATTCATATCTCTCTCTCTCTCTCCTCTCTCTCTCTCTTCTCTCTCTCTCTCTCTCTCTCTCTCAGTTCTCTCATTTCTCATCTCTCTCTCTCAATAACTCATCATCTCTGCACGCTATGCAAGCTTACATCTCTCTATCCTCATCTACTTACCTCATCTCATCATTTTCTCAATCGTTTTGTTTTCAATAAGCAGAAAATTTTATCCACACATTCCTCTACCACTTCCTAAAAATTGCAGCTTGGTGTAATCTCTCTTTCAAGATCTAATCTAGTTCCTCAGTTCACTCGACGTCTCTTTCGATCAAAATAAACCAGCAGCATATAGCTTCTTTCTCTAAAAGCACTCAATAAACTAATTCTCCTATAATTCCTTCGCTAGTGTCTTATCCCTCTTACCTACACTTGTATCAAAAAAAAGTACTTAATTGCTGCTCATCAACTCCAATTCCTCGGAAACTTACCTCAATAACGACTTGTTACACAACTTCCAAATCCATCAATCACCATCTCTCGCCTCCGTTTCTTGATCATTTCACCAAGTAATCTCATTCTATGCCTGCTAAGATTTAACCATTCTTCCGACTTTCCACAACACCCATTACAATCCTCCTTACTAATTACCTTCCTCATCCAAAATACCTATTCCTTCTTTGCACCATCAATCCAACACACATTCACTATCATGGCGGCTCTACATCCTACTGCCAATTTGTCCAATGCAGACTTCCTCGCAATAGTCGATTCATCAGATACAAAAGTAATAACATTCCCTATACTTTCATTTTTGGCTGAGGCCAGATTCCTTTTAATTCTTCAATCTTAATCTTTCCCAGTTTGCCGCGCCTCCTTCCAGAAAAGCATCCCTATTCCCCACTGTAAGTTTCTCCATTCATCCTCCTTCCAAAAACTTGTTCATTTACCTGTTTTCTGCGGTGTAACCATTTTCCCAATCTCTAATTATACATAATTTTGTGTCTTCCCTGTTTTACCTGATTACCCTATATAATGTTCGAACACTTCAATTGTTCTTCACCAAATCAGTCCTTCAAGTCAGAGGCGCGGATAGAGCGCAACCTCTTTCGGAAACCTCATCATAAAATACAAGCATTAGTATTTATCCCTAATCAGGCTACAACGCCTCAATAAAACTTATTCCCCGCTATAATTTCCCTAACAGTTCCTCTATCTGCCTTCCTTATATAAGGGTTAACTATCTTCCTCAATGCCTTCACCTCAATCCCTTGGAACTTACCTCCATAACACGCTTTGATTAAAGTTAAACAATTTCCCAAATTCTCCAATCAAATCACAGATTTCGCCCGCCGCTTCCTTGATCACATAATTCAACCAGTAATTTCCAATCTAATAACCTGCAGATTTGAACCATTGTCAATTCTTATTAATCGACTCTACTACCCATTACCTATTCCTCCTGCCTAATAACTCATTACCAATAATACGCTATGTCATAACTCCTTGCCACCAATCAAAACCCACACGACATTCATCTATCAACACATCTCATTACTGCCAATATTATGTAGATTTTTCGAAGTGTTTCTTTCCACACTCCCCTGCGCATCCAATTTTCATCCAGGTTTTTTTTTTTTTTACAAAAGCACCATCCCCTATTCATTATTCTAAGCAGATTCCCCTTATTTTCAATCTTAACCTTTCGCGCGCTTCCTTCAGAAGAGCTTCCTATTCCTTGTAAGTTTCCCCATTTTATCCTCCTTCCAAACTTTTTCATTTACCTCTTCTTTTCTCACGTACGTATATGCACCTTTGAGTATTTCTTTTTTCCCCTTATATAATTCCAAGCAATTTTTCTTTTGAACCTTCATCATTTGCTTTTAGTAAAATCAACCACGCTTTCTTTTTTACTTTTAAACTGGCCTTGGCAATCAACTTTTTCATTCCACCCTCATATTAAACATTCTTTACTTCCTAACATAAGCATACAATCGCATACTTTCTCTTGCACTACTAACAAACCTTTCCTTCATTTGCGTCTCAGATTTGTTCAGTTTTAACTTGTTCACATCAACTGTTTATTTGCAAGCGCTTTTAAATACTTAAATAAATTCTCTATTTCCCTTCTTTCCTACCTCTCATCTCTAAACCCCTCTAAAACTTATATCTTAGCATAAAGCAACATAATGATGCCGATAATGCCATCCCTAACCCTTCACTGATTTAATATCCACCAACATAACATTCAACATCTCCTTCTTACACGGTGTCAACACAAAGTCATCATACTTTTCCCATGTCGATACCATCTCTACCTAACAAAAAATACCTAACTCTAGCATACCCTTATGAAATACTCTTATGTTTAAAAGAAAGTATTACTTAACAATACTATAATCCCGTCTCTTCTCTCTGCACATGAAATCCAATACCAAAACCCTTCCTTACTTAAACATTCGTCATTTCCCCTGTCACCCCCAAAGCCCACCGTGTTATATAACCACCCTTTTTTGATCACTCGGTTTATTCTAATTCCATTTTATTTTCTCACTCAATATAGTTACAAAATACAATTCTGAAGCTCTCTACTTTAGGCACCCTAATCCAAACATCTATTCTGATTATCCCCCAAAGAATCGCAACCTCTCCTCAATATCACTAGCTGTTCCAATATTTCCAGGTGTTTCCAGACACTACAGATGGCCCATATGTCACAACCATCAACAACTTTACCTTGACTCCATGTCAAACTTAAATTTAACTCCAATAGAAAATTCAAGGTACCTGTCACATCATTGACACACAAAAATCACACCATACAGCTCTGTGACACACATTCCAGGGGCAACCGCATCAGAATCGCGAAACTCTTCTCCGGAGCTACATCTCGCCATTCTTCGTGCGGAATATCAATTTTTTCACATTTTCTTTTCCCGAGTGCAAACGCAAACACACAAAATGCTTCACCCAAACCCAGAAAAATTTTTAATTATATCCGACAAATACCGACACAACTCACTGCTTTCACAGCACTTCCTTTCATCTTTCTTTCAATCAACAGAGAGGCAATATGAAATCTTTAACCCTTTCTAAAATACAAATCCATCACCAAGGCAGCTCACACCTTTCTCCCTCTTTCTCTCTCCTGGATCATTTTATTCCCTCTGACATTCAATGTACTCATACGATTCATACATTTTTCGCCGAAGATAGAAAGGTGAACTTTTACGGCGATCACTGGCCATTTCCTCCTTACTCATGCAAAATTAGCATTCTTGGCAAAGAGATAAGTGTAAGTGGGGGTAACCTTACCCAATACCACTGGGTCCCTTGAGTCAACTACATAGTAGGTCGAACCACACCTTCTAAAATCCTAAATAACAACACGACAGTGGCAGGAAGATGGCACATGGAGTTTCGCAATTTGATGAGCTGTCTTTCCTCACCCCCCACAGCATATATTTGCAAAACGCATCATAACTTAAGAAACAACTTGTACACAGAGATATATTAGAGGTTAATGTCTTTATATATAAAAAGGTGTGTCTGGAAGAGGGGAGGGTAATGGATTATTGAACGAAAAGAGAAAGGCGAGGGGGAACCATTGGGCAGGATGAACATTGGAATGTTCAATGGGAAACGTACCCTACAAATATAATGCACCTCATAAAGCCCAATGGAGGAGATGACTCGAGTTCTCTAGGATCGACTCGCCGATCGGGGAAGTGCGCGTGTTCGAGGGGTTACATTCTCGTTCTCTGATTTACTCGTCTACACACATATTATCTGCTCAGTCTCTCTCATCGTAATAACTCTCCTCGTCCTCAGTCGACTCAGCGTTTTTTCACAGCTACTTTAATTATAAATCATCATCAAACAAAAAAACATGTATTCTGTCGTACACAGTCTCATGCAATATCCAGATAGGAACAGTAAATAAAGTAAAACGCCGACAGAGAGAACAAACAAAACGCTTGTAAATTATCTACGAAGTCAGCCCACGTGTCCTACTATTTCTATTAGAGAAAGAATAAATACTTCGTACTTTATTTTGTCTTTCCGCGTGTTAGATATCTTTCAAACTTATAACGTGTGAATTGATCTCTTCGCCTTCGATCACAAACATACTTATGCTTCTACCTCAGCTCATGTAGCATCGCGAAAATGTCGTAAAATCTCTTGGATGAACCTACGACAGAATCACGTTACTGAGGAGCATCAAGCAAACAAACGGAATTTAAAGGTCTATTATTTTGAACCCTATTGGCAGAAATACAAGCAACGTAACGACTGGCCATTTGGTTTAACGATTAAAATATAAATTGACGACACATCATTGGGAATAACGAAGCTCCCTTGGGTGAAGATATCACAACAACAGACGTGGGAAATGCGGGGAGAGTCATCGTAACCAGTAGCGAAAAAATGTCCTACTGACGAAATCGTATGCGTAAACAACCCTTATAGGTAATGAGATTCTTCTTCTTTCAGCCAATCAGAAGCAAATATACAAGAATACGACGCACCAACGAACCATATCAGTTCAAAAGGGTAAATATTTTCTCGTTCTAGAACAACAACAACAACAGCAACCAACACAAACACAACAACAACAACAACAAACAACAACAACAACCAACAACAACAAATAACATAGTAAATAAGTTTCTTATATAACCAACGCAATCGAATATGTGCTAACGTACACATCGTTTTCACACGTTAATAAAGGCTAACATAAGCCTTATTACCCAGAACTAAGAGTATGATCTGTACAATAGCAAAACTCGTAACATCACCTTACACAGGCAGGAATAAACAACTAACATTAACAAAAATTCCATACTTAACAGCAGTAAAGTACTACCCAGCGTACAAGACGTAACCTATTCACTCTTTTACACATTCCAAGCATATCTCTATCATATCATTGTTAATTTTACATTAACACTAATTGATTTACGTAGCTCTCGATTATTCATGTTTCGGATAAACATTAGCACAAATGAGTTCTTTATATACTGCAACCTCAGCGATCTATAGGTTAGACCATTAACGATGTTTCCACAATATAAAGATAGCTAAACATAGGCATCAATATTGAACATATAGAAATTAAAATGTCAACCGACAACTTATAACACCAAACTACGGGCACAATATTAAAACAGGTAACATTAACTAAAGTTCTACTTAAACACCTGAAAGTACAGCAGCATTGCATGCACAAACGTACCATATGTCATATTTTAATAAGGTTCTATGAATGATATCATATATATATGATCTGCTACGGCCCAAACTTGCCACCGGAAGATTGATGCTTACGGAACAACAAGTTTTAAGCTTCAAATATAGCTAACATGTCATACACACTGAACTAAAAGAATTAATGTACAATTGCAGAACTAACATACTCACGCAATGAATGAATCAGCTACAATCCCGTGACAATTCCTACTTACCCAAAGGTAAAGTAGGGCTAACAGGTCAATACAATACCTGATATTTTCCCGCTTCGCGCATATTAGCAGCGATAAAGCGTATTATCTTAACAAAATCCCTTAACAAGTGACCATCTAAATCAAAGATGCCATCCATCTTGAACTTGAAAAATGAACTATCCTGTCAATCAAAAGTGTCAATACGTTTCGAGTATGACATCATTTGACCTATGAATAAACGTAGACATTATCAAAAGTCTAGGGCAAACCTAGCATTACTCAAAAAAAACCTAAACCTAGGCTCACGTTTCTCTAACAACATCATACGTCAGTTACACAGTATATCTTATCAAAAACTCATCATGTTCTCTAAACAAACATACTGTGCAACATACCTAGCTATGAATAATCCTGCTATACATTTCTGAAAATTCCCCTACTTATATCAAAGATAAAGTAAGCTAACAGGTCATACGAATACTAAAAAACTAGCTATTGATTTTAGAATTTATAATTTACATACAAAGATAAGATATGCATAACTCCTAAATTTATCTAACTGGCAAAATGAATTTATAATATTTGAAATTCTCAATATCTGGGAAATAAAATGATGTTATCAGCATATCTATATCATACGTAATTTTATAATTTACATTCTAATAAAATTATATACACTTAACTCCTAAATTTTATTTAAGGTAGGCACAATGAGCTTATGTTATTTAAAATCTTCAATATCTGGGCAATAAGATGTTGTTATCAGCATATCTGTATCATATTTAATTTTGGAGTGATAGGAACTCAAATAAAATTAAAAAAGTAGCGATAGATTTTATAATTTGAATGCTAAGATAATAAGATGGGCCTGACTCCTAAATTTATACGACTTTCAAAATGTGCTTATAATATTTGAAATCATCAATGCCTGGGCAATAAGATGGTGTTATTAGTATATCTGCATTATGCATAATTTTAGAGTGGTAGGAACTCGAATAAAATCAGAACCAGTTAGCGATAGATTTCATAATATACATACTAAGATAATTTGAAGCACTTTGCTCCTAAATTTTAAGGCTGGCAAAATGAGCTTATAATATTTGAAATCATCAGTGTATTGAAATTAGATGGTTTTATCAGCATATATGTATCATATCTAATTTTAGAGTGATAGGAACTCAAATAAAATTAAAAAAAAGTTAGCGATAGATTTTATAATTTGCATACTAAGATAATTAGATGTTCTTAACTGCTAAATTTATACTACTGAAAAATGAGCTTATGGTATATGAAATCATCAATGTCTGTGCAATAAGATGGTGTTATCAGCATTTCCATATCATATGTAATTGATAACAATTTCCAGAAGTAAAATTAGTAATGATATAAAGTAGCCAAGTAGTAGTCCGTAGAAGGCTGTCTGAACATGCTTCAGTTGTAG
>JABUQX010100960.1:0-10000 GCA_015478945.1 Trachelipus rathkii | reverse complement strand
GATATTAGATATGGAAAAGAAAGAATCAAATAGTGGGGTTCTTCAATTTTAAATGAATGAAATATAATCATTAAGTCTTTGCCATGTGATACAAATCTCTGAAACATTCCAATAAATGTGTTATTTTCAATTACCTGCCCAAAGGACCATCTTCTGTGTAGTCTGAACATTATATGTGAAATTTATACTTTGCTTATGATATGAGAATTTCAATGTTAACTCTCCAGTGCATTTGCCACTCTTGTCTTTAAAAAAGTTTTGGATAATCATCACTCATATAGAGGGCTAAATTACAATACTGCTTTCTCCAAAATTTTTACTTCTGTACGTGACTGTTTCATATTTCTTTCTCGGTAAGATAGAAATCCTTTTAAATATTTTCCATTTTGAGAAACCGGTTTTATTTATTTGAAATGGATAAATACTGTACGTCTGAAACACGAACTTCTCCTCTTTAATTGTTAATTCTGCAATCATAATATACTTCGATCTCTGAATTGATGATCGAAAATACCTCGGAAATAGTAATTTGATGATCAAGAAATACTATAAGCAATTTACCTGGCGCCCATTTATAGTCTAATGTCTTGTTTAGAAAAAAATCTAATAATATATTTTGGTTATAAATAAGACAAATAGTAGTAAATTTATATCCACTAACCATTTCAGCATCATAATAGTTGATATCAAATTCTTGAACTGCAAGAATGATATGAGGAATATTTTTTAAATTATTGTATAGAAGAAATTCAAACCAAATATAGTGATTCATAAGTTCTTTGTCATACAGAAGAAATATATTTTCATCTTTAAGTGTGTGTGTTATAATTTCTGTAATAAAAAGACCAATCACTTCTTTTGCATCATTTATATGTTGAGAAGAAATGTTTTTAGATCCCTGAGTAACTAACTTTTCAACAAGCATTTTTGAATGATTTCTCTTAAAATCTTTTTCATATTGAGAGTCTTTAGGGCGGAAAGATTTATAAAATTTGCTAATATCCATTATCTTATATTTTGAAGATGTTTCCGAAGCATTGTTTTTATAAAAACTTATTAAGGTTACTTGAGAAAAACCAATGATAAGAAGCTTTATCATAAAAAGCATTACTGTTATTCAAATTATATTTGCATGTAATTAAAACATTGTATAATTTCGACAATATCAACATGTATTATAAAAATATCTCAACAATTATTTCAATCTACGGAAAAAAGGCTGTAAAAAGACAAATATTATTTCATAATATCTTTACAATATACATTGTTTTCAAATCATAAATATGTATCCATTTCAACAAGGCATCTGACTCCTTAACATAAATTCCAGTTCATTTCAGAGGTTTACACCTCGTCCAACATTACACAGAAATAAAAATCTATGTCAAGTTGACTAAAATTTTTTTATCAACCCCGGTTCTTTTCAAGAGTGAAAATTTTACTTCATTATGATTAAAATACCAATGATATAATTTGAAGTGCATGTACAACTGTGTAAATTTTGCGGAGCCGGCAAACTATATCCCAGCTCCGGATCCATTATTTTAAAATATCCGGCTCCTGCTCAAACACCGCAGCCCTGCTCGACAAGAAAAAAAATTAAGAGTGAGAAAGCGATGGAAGAAACAGATGCAAACTATTTAAAATAATAAAGAAAGAGAGCAAGAAGAATGAGAGAATAAGGACAAGAACAAGATGAACATGAACAAAAAAAAACTATAAAATAAAATACAAGTATAGTAATGCAAGAAATGTATGAATAGTTGTTAATGACCATTATAAAGGTTTTAAAAACAGCGACCGTGGTCGAATGGAAGAAGGTGATTGCAGCGGTTTAAAGTAAAAAAAAGGCGTGGGGTTGAATGTGCTAAAAAGCCAATGATGAGTGGCCTCAAAAAGAAAGGTGTTTAGAATTATAAAAGGAGGGAAAAAGGAAGTTTAAAAGTTGCATACGTAGGAGGAAAAGGAAGAGGTGGAATGAACAGTTTGGGAGGAAGATGGAATAAGGTGACTTACAAAAAGAGGAATACTGAAGGTCTTCCGAAAGGCGTGTTTTAAAGCTTTTCCCTCAAATATAATGAAAAATAACAATGTATGATTTCATAACGTGACTGATGAGAAAAATGTGAGGAGAGTGTGAAGGGACACATCGAAATCTTGCAAAACAATTGTCAGAATAGATTGAGTGATGGGATATGTGTGTGGGTTTGATGGTGCAAATAGGAATAAGGATTTTAAAGAATGGTGAAGAAGATGTGTAGTAATGGGAAGAGTGAGAAGTTTGAAGAATGGGTAAATCTGCAGGTATAGATGAAAAATTACTGGTTTGTACATGTAAAAGAAATTTTGAATGAGAGATTGTGATTATGGAGTTTAGAAAGTTGCGTAACAAAGCGTTTAGGCAGGTATAGTTAACCGAGATTGGAAAAGAACAGCGATATATATACCTATATATAAGGCGGTAAGGGGATTAAGGGATAAGAGAAGAAGCTAATTAGACAATTAGTTTTAATCAAGTGTATATAGATAGATATATGCGGCCACATTTCCTCCTTTAAATCTGTCAATTAGACTAAGGGACGCTTGGCGGAGAAGCATGAGGATGTGTAGATTCAAATTTTATATTTGAAACAAATGATTTGAGAAAATAAGAGAGAAGAAGAATAAATTGTATCTTAGCAGGTGTTAGTGGATATTATTAGTGATTGGTGGTGGGTGTTCTGAATGGAATTGAAAAGTATGTGTGTTCGATAGTGAAGCGTGTGTGAAATAAATGGAGTTGAAAGTGATTGGTTCTAATATTAATAGAGGGGTGATGCAGGAACTGTGTTATGTCTCCTTTGGTTATTTAATTTGTTATATGGATGGAGGTTATGAAGAATACTAGAGGTAGGGTGCTTAGGAAAAGGCGTTAGAATAGATGCGAGAATGGAAGAGAAACGTGGGTGCCCTGCTTATTGTATTTTGATTTTGAAAAAATCAGACGCGTGGTGGATTAAAGAGAGTTGAGAGGTTTGGGTGAAGTGGTTTGGGCAGGGTGTGTAAATGAAGGGTTTGAATAATAATGTAGAAAAAGAATATAAAATAAGTTGAGTGAAGTAGTGATGGGCACGATTCCAAATGTATCTAGCCAGATTGCCGATCCGGAAACCGAAGATACCAGGTCAAGTGCCGATTCCGATTCCGATTCCGATTCCAACTCTTTAAATTTATTATAATATAATATATATATATATATTATCATATATATATATATATATATATAATATATATAATATATTATATATAATATATAGATATATATATAAACATTATTATATAATATGTTATATATATATAATAAATACCTAATTTTAATGGCAACTAATGTAGCCTATTTTTAAAACCTTACAAAGTGGTAAATATTCCTAATTTTCTTAAATATATTTATCTTTACTAAAGATTAATTGAGTTGATCAAAAGGTTTTTTAAGACTTTGTTTAAAATTTTATTTTTTTAAAAAACCAAACATAAACAATAATAGCATATTAAATATTTTACGAATAAAATAAACAATATACATTATTTGTTTTTAAAAAAAAAATTCCTTCTTAATTTACTAAAAGAATGATCTTGAAGCAAAAATTAATCATATTAAAATTTGTAGTCAAAGCCATGACTTTTAAATGAGTGCAAAAACATTAACTTTCTCCCGTTTCTGAGATACATACCAATTTTTTTAGGAGAATAAATTTGATTCCTCCAATTCTTGAAGAGTCTTTCACTTTCACGGAAAACGGGGGAGAACTTAAATATATTCATAGCAAAGGACACCAAATTGCTGAAAGGTATCTTTTATTCGAGGACCACCATTGTAAGGGGACTTTCTGAATTTTTAATAAAGTTTCATATTTTTATATTGGCTGATTTCGACTTTTACAACATCTTCAATTTTTTTCAAAATATGTGGTGCTTTGTCCTAGGGAGGAGTTGAGTTTCTTGTGCTGGTGAAGGAGTTTTTTCTCTCGTGGGTTGGAAGAGGATGCCGATGGAAACAGCTTTCAAAACTGAAGTAATAGAAACTATTATTTTCAAAAGTATCACCTCTTTTCGCCCACTATTCTGTTTGATAAATGAGAAGAATCTGAAAGCATTGGTTTAAAATGAGTGGAAAGCTGTTTTTCCTTTTCCTTAGTACAAACATATATCTTCGCACATTCAATGCTTAAGAATATCTTCCACTTTTTTATTTGTCTATATTCATCCTCAAGGAATTAGTTTAAAGCGTGGATACAAGTATAAAGGCGTAGCAAGCCCCAAGAATTTCTTATCAGTAAAAGTAATGCTTGAACTAAATTTTTACTGAAAAAATTTTTTAAACCTGATACTGTAGACCCAAAGTCCCTCAAATAGTCTATTTTTCTGATCCTTTTCAAAAAAAAGCTGCACTTTCATATTTGGGTTATTGCTTAGAATATCTTCCACTTTTTTATGGATATAAACCATCTTTAATCAAGTAGTTTTAAAGGGCAGCTCAAGAGAGGATCAAGTTAGGTAGCAAATTCCAGCTTCTGCTCAGTAAAGTAAATGCTGAATTTATTTTTTACACTGAATTTTGCGTGCTGATATTGTAGCCAAGTCCCTCAAATTAGTCCTTTCTGACCCTTTTCAGAAATAACTGCAAAATCACTTTCATATTTTGGCATAATTGCCGATGGCCATTTGATTTCTTGTGTCGGCTCAATAAATTTGTTACAATCAACAAAAATTTTTTAAGTATTTTTAGCAATTTTTCAGGAAATTTTTCTGCCTATTCTAGTGATGCAGGTTTGGGATGACCCCTGGAACATTAAACGCGAGCCGACTTTTGTTCAAAATTTTTTTGGAAAGCATATGATAGCTGGCTATTACATCTGGTATTGAATACATCCTGAATTAATCTGTTAGCTGTAGCGTAAACTAATTCTAATTTGATATTCATCATACTTGGCAATAGCTTGAGGCGAGTGATAAAAATAACCTACGATTTGTTCAAATATGGATATATTTTTTCACGTCTCTTTGTTCAAATATGGAATCATTGAGAACTAAGTGTCAAAGAGTGTAAAAAAACAAGGTAATTCCTGGAATCCTACTTGTGATAACTCCTGGCAGCCATATTTAGGTGCGTTATCCTCACTTACTATAACATGAATTTTTTATTAGCAAGAATATTGAATTCTTCCATAACATTTTGAAGACAATCCCTTATATTAGATGCTGCTGTGTGAGATACGTGAAAAGGGTGAAACTCGAAGGATGCATTTATATTCAATTTTAGCTCCATTTATTACCAAGCCTTACAAGGCAAATATTTCATGTCACTTTACGAGTTCACGGGTATAAATTTATCAAAAAATATTACATAACATTGACTAACGAAACATAGCCAAATGTCTGCCTCATGACTGCTTGAAAATCCTAACATGATATTCTAGGCTCTACGTAAAATGATGCGCCGCTTCAATCCAGTTTTTCTTTAATTAAGCAGAATTAAGGAAGAGCTGAAATTAAAAATCGATACGGCAGACTTCGAAATATTGTCTTTTGAAATATCATAAAAAAATCGAATAAAAATTATTTTCAGATTGTATACCAAAGAATCGGTCAAAGAATCGATACAATTTTGCCGATTCGCGATTCCCGAGTTCCTGAAAACAGCCGATTCTCCGATGCCGATTTCGAGATTAATCGTCCCATCACTGAGTAGTGAGTGAAGAGAGTCTGCAATGTGAAATCATGTTGGATGGTAGGTAATTGGAACAAGTTTTCTGAGCTTAAATATATTCGATCAGGATATATGTTGGGTAAAAGGGGAAAGGATGATGCAGAGGTAGTAGGAAAGTTGTGATAGTAGGAGGGTGAGTGGTTCAATTAAAATCAATGGTAATGTGAATGGACAACTAAGTCTCGAGTGAGCTAGAGTCTTTGTATGAGGGTATGTAGTTACTTGTGTTAATGTATATAGTAATGAAACTATGGTCTGGATATAGATCTAAGGTATAGATCTAAGGTAACAATGTGTTCAGAATGGACAATCTTAGACGCGCTGTAGTATAGGTGTGAATAGAATGACAATATGAGGGATTGACGCATTAATTGAGCTGTCGTCGCCGCGTGAAGAAAGGAGTAGCTAGAAATCGTGCAAGGTACTCTTCGACGAGCAAAGCGGGCTTTCATACAACGAAAGTGCGCTAAACCTCCTTGGTTACCCTACTGACAAATCTTTCTGGCCTACTGCCAAAAAAATATCTCTGACAACTTCTGTAAATCTGTTCTTCCCCCCTTTTATCCCGATCTGATGGTACTGTTGCTTAATTCTCCAACTGAAAGGACCAATCTCTTCAGGACCTCCTATTATTCTCTAACTCAAACCCTGGACGATTCTGGCATTCCTCATCCTCCTCCTTCTTCTCAGGTGTCCTATATGCCTTTGCCTGGGATTACATTTGTATTCTGTGACATGGGCCTCAACTGAAATTCTACGAACCGTTAGGAAAGGCGGATGGCCCGGATGGCATTTCCTCCCCGTAGTTGTTGACGGGAGTGTGCTTCCGTTGCTATCCCCGCCTTCTCGTTCAACTATATCTCTATGTCTCAATACTACACTTTTTCCCTCAGTGTTGGAAGCGACGCACCGAGTGTCCAAACCTATTGCCGAAAAAAAGGAGCCCGCTTGATCCTTCCAACTATGCGCCCAAAAGCAATACTTACTTGATAGGATCTAAGCATCTTTGAAAACTTCTTTCTTCACCCCACTCATTTCTTAAGATCATCTGGAAATCATCATTTCACTTCTTTTCGTATGCGCCAGTACGGTTTTCGGACGCTCGAGGTCTACTGGCGAAGTACTTTCCTATCTTACGATTTATGTTTCCGCTCCTTAGGAAACTACGGGGAGACTTGTGCGGTGGCGCTTGACATATCAAAGCTTTTTGACCGCGTATGGCACGCGTTACTACTCTCCAAGCTCCCTCCTTGGGGTTTCCTTCTTCTCTTTGCTTAAACTTATGCTTAGTTTTTCTGTTCAAATCGGCGTCAATATGCGAGACATGCTGTGTTGATGAGGCGACTTCTGCGTTCCTTTTCAATAGGTCAGAATAGTGTGATTCACTCAAAGAGAATAACTAGTTCATATATCATCACTACATATAAATAATCAACAGAACATATAATATCATAAATAGATACATGATCATACCCATGCAAACATCTAACTAATTCCTACGTGTGCGGATATGGCCTCGAGTGACTGACCCCTTCCTTCCTTCGGATACTAGATCTGGACAAATTCTGAAGTCTGCCTTCTGTTGACTTCTAGAGAGATGGCTCTTCTTACCTTAATCGTTTTCCGTAATGATCTATGTTACTCGTCTGTTACTGAAAGCGGAGAGCACTCCCGATGGGTGGGTCGACCTGAACACCTGGTGAAAGAACTATATAATTCCTTAAAAAAACGCAGATCTGTGCTTGGACTGAAAATCTCACTCATCCTAACGTACCACACACCGTCTCTCCAACAGTTCTATTCGTCCCTTCGACAGGTAAGCTCATCAAATTCGTCTCTCCGCTGGGTTGACAAATATAAAACTTCCTTGGCCTTAACATAAACAAAAAAATGTTCCTTAAATCTTCAAATTATGAGAAGAAAATAAAGCCGCGCTTGCAAGACGACTCGGCGAGGTTCTGTTCCTAGACTGCGACACTTTTTATCCGGAATAACATCTGCCCAGCTTGCATCCAGCATATACAAGGGCCCTCATCCGCCTTGATATGAGGCGAATAACGCCTCGTCCATATCTGAGGGAGGGCCTCCTGGATTTCACCGCGAAGCTGATGGATAGTCGAGATCAAAGGCAAACGGCATATAAACTGATTCTGTACTTTAACAGTATCACTTGACCCTCATATCCTTTGCGGCGCGATGTGGCTTATCTCTTTTACATATAGGTACCGCAGCGGCAGGTGCTCGAAGGGAGCTTATCACTCGTAGATACCACACACCTATAATACCGTCGCCTCTATCACTAAGAGGGGCGATAGAACTGCAACAGGAGAGTACGGTGATTTGACGAGGTAAACTCCAGGCTAGTTCGTTGCGGTATGCATTCCGTCTTTTCCTGCCACCATCTAGAATTCTGTGGAATAATTCATTCCTATCTTCTGCGTATTCTGACTGCCAATTAAATCTCATCACCCCACTCCAAAGCACTGACGTCTGTTGCTCATCTGAGCGTTCTTTGCGTGTAGTTGGTGATTTGTGGGGCGAGTGCAACACCCCCCCTTGAATAGGCTCTGCCCGTGAGTGGTTAGTATACATACTGTAAAAAAAAAAAAAAAATGAAGGAGAAATAAACAATGAGTACATTGAGATTGGTTTGTCATGTGGAAGGTATGGTGATAGTCCGCAGGGTTGTGGAGTTCGTAAAATTTTCGATATCTCACGACTCCACTCCTCTTTCAAAATTACCGGACTCCGACTCCGACTTCCGACTCCTCTTAATAATTACCGACTCCGACTCCGACTCCGACTCCACTTTGAAAAATTTACTGAGCTCCGCACCACCAGACTCGAGCGCTAGCCGACTCCGACGGGTCCACCACCTCATGAGATAAAGTTATATATATGAAAGTTCCTCACATCACTTATAATATTAATAAAATAATATAATATTAATATATACTAATGCTCGTATCGAAGCATAATAATAATATATACCGTATATATTGTGATTCTATTTAATTGGTTTTACTTAAAAAATTAAAATAATTTGAACTTTATTTTAAAATGAATATCAATACCTATATTATTTTAACAAAATGCTCTTCCGCATATTAATGTATATTATATATTATATTATATAATAATATTAAGAGAAGTATATTTGTATGACTGTAGCTTAATGTAAAGTAGTGGAAGACCATGGTCTGGATAATAAGACGCTATCAATCTCAAAGCCATAGCCATATCGTCAGGAAATAGGACCAAATCTTAAGGGGGCGTAGTTAAGTGATGAGAAAGAGAGTATGGCAAATAAGGAATGGACGTATTAGAGTAGATCTCTCGAGGTTGTGGAATAGTATGTAGAACCAGGAAAAATAAAGAATAAGAAAAGAGCAAAGAATATCGAATAAATGAAGGTACGTTGCGATCGTTTTCTCATATTGTGGAAAAGAAAGACAAGCAATTTCGTCCCATTTGTTACGGCAGATGGTATAGTCAGGTTGAGGTAAAGCCTGCTGGAAATCGAACTCGGCTGGTGGACCGAGACCCCGGAAGGACATAAGTGGATTGAAAGTCAGGAACAACCTAAATCACTAAATTTTATAAATGTCAGATCAAGCCATCAAAGAAAAGGGCCTAAAAATAGAAAAGAGGGGCAGCGCATCGAATTCAAAATGTGGCACTCACGGAGGGGCAATTCGTATTGTAGTCACACCTCGGGTAAGAGAATTGTGAACCCTTACATGGCGAGAATGCACAAATGGGTGAAGGGAATCCGATCAAGTTCCTTGAGCTCTAGTGAATGGATTTTCTGACGCAGACGAGCTCTCACTAAACACAGTGATATAAGGACTGGAACAGACTGGGGCTTTTCTTTTCGACTATTCATCATTGTTCTTCTACTAACTTTTCTTGTATTCCAATGCATGTGCTACGCACCTTACAACAGTCATTGGAGAGTTCAAGAGAAGGTGGAGGTTGCATGATTATTGATTTATTTATATATTTAATATTATATAGATAATTATTATATATTATATACTATATATCAGGGTAATTATTGAATATATTATTATACGAATATATATAATATAGAGAAGAATATATATATACGATGTATATATAATGATATATATATTATTATAGTATATATAGAATAAGATAAAGTAATATGAATAGGATATCCGTTTGAACAAGTCAATTGAAGAGACATAAAAGATAAATAATATAGTAAGTATAGGTAAGATACTAATGAAT
>JABUQX010100959.1:22500-25000 GCA_015478945.1 Trachelipus rathkii | reverse complement strand
CCCCCTTTATATCTTTTAGTTAAAACTCGTCGCAGTCATAAAAATCCAACCTAGAGCTTCACGGGAACGCAACGGACCCTTACTATGGCATCTAGTCAAGTAGATTTATCCTGGCCCAGGAATGGGGCCCCAACCATTGAACCTTCTATAAAAACCCGCCCATTTTACTCCTATTAATTCATCTTTCTTCTCGCCTTTGCCAAACTCACATTTCTCTCCTCCCCTCAAGGCATTCTTTACAGACTCAATCAACTTTTTCTTCGGTCTCCAGCCGGTCGATTCCCCCAGCGCACTCATTCACTATACATCGTTTAAACCAAACCGACTATCATCCCATCTTTTCCACATTTGATCAAACCATCTCAATGAACTTTCATTTATTCTCTCATTTACTCCTTTTTTCACACCACACAACTCCATCTGAACACATTGTACTTTAGATCCATACCTCTTATTCAATACCATAGTTTCACTACTATACATTAACACAGGTAACAACATACCTTCATTGTAAGAACCTAGTCACTCAAGAACCCTAGTCCCTTTATATCACCAACGAGTTAAATTTCACCAGCCTACCTTCCTGTCATTCAACAACTTTCCTTTACTACCACTCTGCATCACCGGTTCATTTTTCATCCAACGTATATCCTAAATATTTAAACTCAGACACTTGTTCCAGTTGCTCACCATCAAACATAACTTTCAAACCGAGGACTGTCTCTCACTCCACAAAACCATAACCTTATCTTAACTTTACGTATTTTAAAACCCCTCCCTTTACACCCTGCCAAATCCCTCTATCAATCCTCTCAAACTCTTTTCAGATTCTCCACACAGAACCATATCATCCGCATTATAACAGGTAGGGCACACTCCACTCTTTTCCATTCTCCATCATTCTAATAACTTTTCCCTGCCAACCACCACCTTTAATTCTTTCATAACCCATTCATATATAAAATTGAATAACAAGGACACATAACACATCCTGCCTCACTCCACTATTAATACAAAACCAATCCACGTTCAACGCCATTTATTCTTACACACGCCTCACTATCGTCATAATTACTTTTGATTTCCATTCAGAAACCTACCACCAACACCATATATCACTAACACCTACCACAGGCTTCCCTATATCCCATCATACGCATGTTGCAAATCCATTAGACCTAAATACAATTTATTCTTCTTCTCTCTCATTTTCTCAATTATTTGCTTCAATGTAAAATTTGATCCACATATCCTCTACCACTTTCTAACACACCTTGTTTTTCACCGATCAGTCCCTCAGTCATTTAATGCACTCTTTCTACCAAAAATACCAGCACATTTCTTCCCTACAACGCTCAATAAACTAATTCCTCTATAATTCCTATAGTTACTCTAATCCCCTAATTCTTATATAATTGTACTATTGCTGCTCTCCTCCAACCCCTCGGAACTATACCCTCAATAAACGCTTTGTTACACAACTTCCAAATCAACTCAATCCACGTCTAATCTCCGTTTTTAATTATTTTACTAGTGATTTCATCTATACTGGCAGATTTACCATTCTTCAACTTTCTCACTCTACCCATTATCTCTTACTTACTAATGGCCTCATCCAGAAAATACATATTCCTTCGTGCACCAACAAACCACACACATTCACTATCACCTACATTACTGTCAATGTTATGAAGATTTTCGAAGTTTTCCCTATACATTCTCCTCAGCATCCATTTCCTCAGTTACGAAAGCACCATCCTATTCAATATTATAAGCAGATTCCCCTCATTCTCATTCTTAACCTTTCGCGCTTCCTTCCAAAAGAGCTTCCTATTCCCTTGTAAGTCCCGAATCATCCTCCTTTCAAACTGTTTATTTGCCACTTTTTTTTCCTCCTTCGTATGCATCTTTTAGAATTCATTTTTTCCTCCTTATACAATTCCAAGCATCTTTCATTCGAGACCTTATCATTGGCTTTTAGTACATTTAACCAAGCTTCTTTTTTACTTTTAACCGTTTGCATCACTTCTTCATTCTACACTCACGTTAAGATTCTTACTCCTACTTTGGCACATCCATATACTTTCTTTTGCACTGCTAACAACCGCTTCCTTCATTTGCTTCCTGATTTGCTCGGCTTCAACTTGTTCACCTTAAACTTATTTATTTGCAAGAGCTCTTAAATACTTATCCTTATTACCTTGTTCACTATCTTCTCACTCTTAATTCTACCCACTTCCTTCCTTATCACCTTCCTCTCCATCCAACCCCTAATAATTTACATAAAAACAACATAATGATCCAAATATTCCCATTCCAAATTTCCTCACTGATTTAATATCCAACAAATACTTCAACATCTCTTCATCAACACAAAATCAATCATACTCTCACTTACGATACAACTCTTTCCATACACCAAACTCCAGGATCGATTATCATGGAATACATACGATAATGTATATATAAACAAAAGTAATACATACACATATACTTCTCT
>JABUQX010100959.1:10000-17500 GCA_015478945.1 Trachelipus rathkii | reverse complement strand
TGGATTTGCTCGATCTGTGCATATCGTCATTTCTATAACGTCATACATTACATCCCGTTTTCGTTTGAGCTGTACCATTAATATTCGAATTTCTTTTCATGTATTAAATATCTACATCTCGTATTCTTTATGTAAAGCTTGACTATTGTATTTTAATATATTTTCTTTTAAGCTGTAACATTTACATTCTTCACTTAGTTTTTAAGTATTCACATCTCATTTTACTAGCTGCTAGCATCAACTATTATGTTTTAATAGATTTTCTTTAAATTGAAACAGTTATATTTTTATATATTTAATGTTTACATTGCATTTATATTTTTGCAGCGTCTAGCTATATATTTTTTTATATATTCCTTTTGAAATAGTCATAATTTATATTATACACATATTTAATATAATATAATATTATTATATATAATAATATATATATATATATATATAATTATATATTATATATTATATATATATATATATTATATATATATATATTATATATATAATATACTTACATATAATATATATATATATATATATCTCTTTCATTTATGCTGGCATCAACTATTTTATTTTATTATATTTTCTTTTACACTGAAATATTTATTTTTTTAAATATTTAATATTTTATTTATATCTTTTTCTTTTGTGAGTGCTAATTAAGTATTTATAAAATAAAATATTCTTTAAACAACTGCATATTTAATAAATTTAATTACCTTATTTTCAATATTCACTGTGTAACATTCGTATATTTTTAGCATACATATATAATTTTTTAATTATTTAATATATACTATATATAATGACTTATATATTATATAAATATAATATTTATATTTATATATATATATATATATATTATATATATATATAATATATATATATATATATTCTTTTAACCTGAACTTTCCTACTTTTTAATTTATTTTATTTTCAGCTACGATTTTCATAATTGTTATATCTTGTTTTCTTTCCAAACTATAATTTTAATATTTTTATATTTTTATTTTAACGATAACTAAGGTTTTTTTAATTTAAAATTTTTATTAAATAATTCAAGTTTTATTAAAGTTTGTGTTTTTTCATTAAATTATTAAAAGTTTTTTTTTTTAAATAATTTTTAAATTTTTTAAAAATTTTTATTAAAATTTTTTTAATTGACTCTAAAGCAAAAGCAATACAGCAGGGAAAATGTAACGCAAACTATCCACCCCACTTCCTCTCACTCCTGAACAATTGTTCAACTGATTCATATCATAATGTATATGCACCTTCATTTTGTATTACAAACTCAAATGGTGTATTAACATAAAATAAAAAGTTCTTTGTTGATAAATATCATAGTAAAAAGGAAAATATATTTGCATTTGTTTTATTGTACCAAAAACATAATAAGATGATAGCACGATAACATTCGAGCATACATACGAGTACATCCATCTACCCCTCCCCTGACCATTTAATTAAATGATTTGTAAAATATTTACCTTCACTTCGTATTACATGTTGTATAAAAATAACACATATTAAGTTCTTAAGATATCATGTTAACGTGTTTTTGGTACGATAAAACATATATTTAAATAAATATTGTCCACTTTACTATGATATTTTCTACAAAGAACTTATTTTTATGTTATGTTATGTTACGAGTTTGTAATGCAAAATGAAGGTGCATATATAACTCGTAAGAATCAATTGATTAAATTGATCAGTAGAGGAAGAGGTTGGTTGGATGGTTGTAGCTACAACTTTACTTTATTGCTTTACTGTTTTAGTGTCAATAACAATTTTTTAATAAAATTTTTAAAATTTTAAAATTTTAATTTTAAAAAAATCATTTTAATAATACAATGATGAAGAAAATTTTATTTTTTAAAAATTTTTTTAATAAAAATCTGAAACTTTTAAAATTTTTATTTAAAGTTGAAAAAATTTATAAAAATTATTAAACTTATAGTTTGAAAAGAAAACTTGAAATAAAAATTGTAAATTCCACAGCATAAAAGAAAAATTATAAATTAAAGTTCCAGGTTATAAAAAATATAGAAAAAATAAAATATAGCATATAGAAAAGTGATATAAATTTATTATCTTTTGCAATTTAAATGTAAATATGAAACATTGAAGTCAAAGCTCACAAAAGAAATAGATATATAAATGAAATATTAAATATGTGAAAGTATAAATGTTTCAGTTTAAAAGAAAATTTATTAAAAAATAATAGTTGATGTTAGCAAAATCAAAATGAGGTATAAATAAAATATTAAAAATGTGAATATATATGTTTCTGTTTAAAAGAAATATATTAAAAATAATAGTTGACGCTTGTAAAAAAGAAATGAGATGTATATATTAAAAGCTAATTTGAAGAACGAAAATAATTTACTATTTAAAATTTGAATAAAATAAAATAAAGTTTAACCTAAACTTACATTATTCACTCCTACTTATCAAAAATAAGAACAAAAGGATATTTAAATAAAAATTTCGAAAAATACAGAAGTGTAGAACAGAACAACCACAAAACATTACAACTATAGAAACTGATAAACTGACACTGAGGTCTCATTCTATCTGAGCAGGCATAATCAGTCTACCTGTCTCAATATCTACATTTGTGCTTAAAATCAGATATTTATAAACTCCATGTCCAGCTCAGAGAATTTTGTGTAACATTCAAAAATATCATAATTTAATAATGTTTTTAGAGAATTTTTATCTACTAAATTGTTATCAATGTTAAAATCTATTCTTGTGTTATTATTTTGTGCTAAAGATGAAATAGAGGTCTCATTCTGTCTGAGCCTTCGCCAAAACACTGACGTCAATTCCAGCTCACTGATTTTAGATCTAGAGAATGGAAAGAGGGTTGTCCGTTCTACGGGGGTGCTAGGCATTGACAATTATGCTACCCTGACAATAAAATTGGAACTGTTGAGTGCTGATTTGCATTTATCATTGACATTTTATGAATATTCTGCGAAATATTTTAATCTAATTACAAAAATACTGTCGCCATAAACCAATCAGGATATCGGTATCAGAATACCGGGATTTTTCGGGATCCCGATTTTTCGTGCTTAAAATTTTCACATGGGGATGGGGAATCCCGTACGATCGCTGATATATATATATATATATATATATATATATATATATATATATATATATATATAGTATATATATATATATATATATATATATATATATATATATATATATATATATATATATATATATATATATATATATATATATATATATATATATTTTATTTCTAGTCTATTGAAATGTTGAAATAGAAGTTGTATAGAAATATTCGTCCCCAATTTCGTGCTCGAAAGATGACCATCGCCTACCTGGCTCGAAGCTTTTCCTGCTTTAAATTCTTTTATTGATGGAGTTCACGAAGTCAAGTTTGCTCTATTTTGCTCACACGAAATTTGATTAAAGATGGCGTTCCGTTTTACTTCGCCCTCATCATGATGTTCCGGGATAGGAAAATAGAGATTAATGACGATAACGGGAGGATAGAGTGTCATATGGCATTTCCGTGGATTTATGGCTGATATGAGGTGGCTACCGGAGGTTCGGAGAGAGAATATGAGATGGAAAATCCCTTTTATGGGAAGAGGGGGATGGGGGGTAAGGGAATGGGAGGATAATAAACAGGGGTTTGGATAAGGAGAAATGGGGGAAGAGAAAATGTAAGGATGAACGAGTTATGGCTAATATTTTTTCTTATCTTTCCTCGAATGAAGTAGATATTTAAAAAATATATTTAAAGAACAATATTTTTTCATTTTTACAAAAAAAAAGAAAAAAAAAGGAAATTTCCTCTTAGACATTTAAGTTTCTTTAAAAAAAAATCATAAATTTGGTAAACACAAAGAAATATCTCTAAATTTTCCGATTTTCTCGTTTATTTAATATATACTTCAAAGCCGAAAACTTTTCTCATATATATATATATATATATATATATATATATATATATATATATATATATATAGTAGTATTATATATATATATATATATATATATATATATATATATATATATATATATATATATATAAGTCATTATGAGTTTCATGAAAGAACAATGTTTTTTTTTATACTTTTTCCGCAATTTGTTATTATATGACACTAACAATAAATTTGAGTGCTGATAAAAAGCAGGATCAAAAAATAAAATAAAATACAAAAAGTAATTATTTACCCACAAAAAAGAGAAATATTGCTACGGCAAAGTAGATATATGTGGAGGTTAGGTAGAAATTTACTGCACCGTCGATCCATGTAGGATAGGGTGAGCTTACTGCATCGTCTATCAATATAGGTTATGATGCGGTTTACTGCCCTCTAACTTCAGGGTTATGATATGTTTTGTTATGTATACACACAATATATATATATATATATATATATATAAGTATATATATATATATATATATATATATATATATATATATATATATATATTATATATATATATAAATATATATATATATATATATATAATCGGGAGCTAAATAGGTATACAGACATTTGGCACTTAAATCGTGCATTTATTTGTATTTTTCAAAAGTCCCTAAGTGGGTTTGAACCCTTACCCTTTAGGATGTTAAGCCAAGAGTGTTACCCCTTAACCACGATAGAAAATATATATAAATACATAATATATATATATATATATATATATATATATATATATATATATATATATATATATATATATATATATATATATATATATATATCTTTATATATATATAAAATATATATATATATATGTATATATATATATATATATATATATATATATATATATATATATATATATATATATATTAAAAAATATTTTAATTCGGCAAGCATTATTTTTTTTAACTTATCTTTCAAGATTTTCTTCTCTTAGCACTAATTTTCAGTTTTCTTTCTCATGCAAAATGAACGTTTTTGCTTACTTTATTATTATTTTTTAAATATATTTTCTTAATTTTGTATCTTTCTTATACGCATCTTTAAGTAAACTTAGTATCATATACTAACAATATATGAAAAAGTAAAAAAAACATTTATCCTGCGCCATGAAACATATGGGTTGTCATATATATATATATATATAAAAGTATATATTATGTATATAGTATGTGTATCTTTTTATATATATATATATATATATATATATATATATATATATATATATATATATATATGGTAAAACTTAAGTTTCTTTCTGACCTTCGATTTCGATATATCGAAATATATATCGATACCGATATCTATCGATATATATATATATATAGGGCATATATATATATATATACATATATATATATAGGTATATATATATATATATATATATATATATATATATGTCAGCCTCTAGAAGAGCCACAATCCATATCTCAAAACCTACAACAGCTACCGGAAAGGAATACATTGCTGGAATGTTGGTACAATTTTAGTGCGGAAAATGTAAAAAAATTATTGTTAATAATTATAGAAATATGAGTAGAAAGCCTATTTAGAGACCTTTTATATGTTACTCGTTAAAATAGACTTTTCTAGTAAATTTTGTTGTTTTTTTTTTTAACTAAGTAAAGAATACCCCAAGGGTAGACCGCACCGATAGGAGCCGGGTCTTTCTGGTTCTCCAACTGCTGGCCACCATTTCCCTCCGGGGAGAGGGCCCTCCAGGAACCCTGCTCTTTGCATTTGGGTGTCGTGGGGTTCCTCCGTCCCTACTGGGTATGGAAAACGGATCCCCCTGTGTTCCTGTCGGCTCTGAGCCCCCTAAATTGCCGTGTAATACCTTTACAAATAATATATATACTATGTCCCCCGCCGGCTCCCCCCCCCCAAAAAAGCAATTTTTATGTTTTTTTTTTATTTTTTTTTATTTTCTTTACATTTATGCCTAACCAAAATTTACAAGTGATCAAAAAATGTATTCTTTTCCTGTAGCTATTGTGGTTTTGAGATATAGGATTGTGGGCCTTCTATACATATATATATACATTAAACCAATTAAATTAATCCAATCTATAACTGTTGGTTCACTGACATCTAAATAGGTTACTACCCTTGAAACTGTTTCGTTATGTAAAAAGAAATACATAATTAAAAGGGCATCAGTGTAATAAACTCTAATATTTGAAAAAAAAAAAAATATTTGGGAGAAACAGTATACTTCGAGCCACAATGTTTACTAGTACAATAAAATTAAACTTTTCTCCTACTTTGGTAATTTCACATTCTTTGTGACACTTTCTACAAACCTTTTTATCTAGTATCAAACTAATTAGCATTGCTAACACGATATAATCATTCTCACAAATTTAGAATAAATCCTTCAAATTCATAATTTTCAGAAAAATTGGAACAAAAAATACCGCAACCTCACTAAACACAGTAAAAACAATTTATGACCTTCAAATTTATATATACAGTAGATATTTGAAAGGTTCCAATAATACTCAATGAATAAAGTCCATCTTTATATATATATATATATATATATATATATATATATATATATAAAATGTAAAATATATATATATATATATATATATATATATATATATATATATATATATATATATATATATATATATATATATATGTTTCTATGAATAAATTTAGATTCTCGGTATCTTGGGTATAATCGATACACATATATCGAAAATCGATTTTAAAACTTAAATATCGATAGGTCAGAAAGAAACTTAAGTATACCCATATATATATATATATATATATATATATATATACATATATTTATATGTTATATATATATATATATATATATATATATATATATATATATATATATATAGCATATATATATATATATATATATATATTCCGTTATTTTACGACTGCGTCAGTTTTGATTTTTTTTGTTTTTTTAATAATATATTAAGTTAGTATATGATAATACTAACAATGAATTTAAGTGGTGACGAACATGATTCAAAAGTTCGAAATATTTTAAATAATTTTTTAAAAATCACATTTATATTAAATACTTTTTTGGATAATTACGTATATATCTCGAAAAGTACGACACTTACAGAAAAACCAGTTACATATTTGAAATCAGACAATTACGGCGGCGCTCCCGAAAAGTACGACACTTACAGAAACAAATGCATATTTGGAATCAGCGTATAAGCTTATCTTAAATTTCAAAAATATATATATATATATATATATATATATATATATATATATATAGTATATATATATATATATATATATATATATATATATATATATATATATATATATATATATTTATATAATGAGGGCCTCGAGCTGACGGGGGACAGAAGGACGTTTTCCATACCCCGGGGGAGGAACTCATGACCCAATACCTTCAAAGAGTATCAAAAAAAAAAAAAAACTGACGGGGAGTCATAAAACATAACAGGTCCTTTATATTTTTGAATCATGTCTGTCACCACTTAAATTCATTGTTAGTATCATA
>JABUQX010100959.1:0-5000 GCA_015478945.1 Trachelipus rathkii | reverse complement strand
CTTGAGTATGCACCATAAACTCTCTATAGGATTCATGTCTGGAGAATTTCCAGCCCATGGGAGCACCTGAACGCCATTTTCTGTGCACCATTTCTTCACCGATTTTGCAGTATGGCATGGAGCAGAGTCTTGTTGAAATATCCAAGGACTTTCACCATACCATTCCCTTATTTGAGGTAACAAACGACCTTTAAGTACCTCTATGTACTTAAATTGGTCCATGGTTCCATCAACAATGTGTAAACGGCTTGTTCCATGCACAGAAATAGCTCCCCACACCATGATTTTTGTTGGAAATTTTATTGTTTTCTTCAGACATTGAGCTAAAAATTCTTCACCAGCTCGTCTTCGAACAGTCTGAACACGGTCATCAAGTACTGCGATGGTTGATTCGTCAGAGAAGACTACCTACATGAAAAAAGAAAATATACAGTTCATACAGTCAAGAGAACTAACTACCTACATGAATATAAATAATATACAGTACAGTTAAAAAAAATACTGTCACAGATACTGTAACAGAAAATATTCCTATATCCACTAATAAATTATTTTTATGCACCACAACTTCTAATAATAATTAATGATCTTTTGTCCAATACAAGTTAACTATAGATGTGTCATTCTTACCTTTTCCCATTGCTCGGAAGTCCACTCAACATGGTTCTTAGCCCAGGCATAACGTGTCTTCATCATCATCTCTGTAAGTCGAGGCTTCTTTCTCGGGCGATACGCTTTCAATCCAACTTCCAAAAGCCTCTTGTTCACTGTTCTTCGGGCAAGAATAACACCCTCCGCAGCCAGTTGAAAAGAAATCTGTTTGCAAGTTAATCTTCTGTTAAGAAGAGCCTCTTTTATTATCTTTCTATCCATTCTAGGAGTTGTTTTACGTTTCCGACCACATTTTCCAACCCTACTCGAGTTCAAATTTTGACTGTTTTCCATTTTCTTTTTAATATTGCTAACTGATTGAGTTGATACATTCAATTTTTTGGCTATTTCTTTCTGTTTTAGCGTACCTACACTTAATAGAACATTTATTTGTCCAACTTTGCGTGGACTCAAGTCCTTAAATTTACCCATTTTCTAAAGTTTCTAAATAGCATAGATTTGTTAAAAAATATAAAGACAAAGTCTATTTTTATAAATCACATCTGGGAACAATACATATTACTGCAAAAATAAAAATTAAAAGTCTATAAGAGGCAGAAAATTCAACTTCACAAAGCCAAACTAATACACAGAATGATTTCGTCAAAATCTCGTGCGCGGACTAATACACGTGGGTCCAAGTTATTTCTACAGTGTTGCCAGATTTACTCGAATATTAGACTAAAAGTCTCTAAAAATTAATGTTTAATAGTTGTTCGGTGCTATTGTATAAAAATAAAATGATTGCAATAATTTAAATACATTTTGTTGACCATTTTGTTGAAAATTTGAAATTTTTTGAAAAATCCATAATAATTGTGCCAGTACTGTATATATATATATATATATATATATATATATATATATATATATATATATATATACGGTATATATATATATATATATATATATATATATATATATATATATATATATATATATATATATATATAATTGCATCATTCAGTTAAAGTGAGCAGTTTTTAAATAATAATATATTTATATATATATATATATATATATATATATATATATATATATATATATATATATATATATATATATATATATATATATATATATATATACTCATTAACAGATTTTGATAAAGATTTTATTCATTAATTGATTAGATTTATCATAATAATAACCTCACAAAATTGTTTTAAAATTTATTATTAATGATGTTGCAAAATCTATAATAGAGTGTAAAATATGCCACAGAAAAGTAATAGAGGTACTACACCAAAAACATTTAATACAACGCCACTTCATAAACATATGGAAATCATCACCGAAGAGAATATCTGGAAGTAATTTGGATAGTAAAAGGGAGAGTCCTGTATTTTCTAGAACAGAGGAAACTCCAAAAAGAGTGAAAGATCCAAGCCTTGAAACAAATTGAGTTTTGAGAAAGCCCCAAAAAGATTTGATAATGACCCCCAAATCACAAGTGCAATTCATCAGAAAATAACAATCTTATTGCAATGAGTAACCAGGCCGTTCACTACAATCACTGGAAGAGCAGAGATTCATAGAACTTATTGCCCATTTTGAACTGTGTAAAATATTCCTAGAAGAAAATATTTTGTATAGATGTTACCAACTTCATATAGTAAATTGAGATTGCATTATTCTGAGAAGTTATCTATTGATCGGAATACTCTACAGATATATGAACAGCTAAATATTCAAACGAGTCATTTATTTCTTTAACTCCACTCTTACCAGGAGTTTGAAAAATGGGCTGTGTAGTCCATTACAATATATATATATATATAGCAGTATATATATATATATATATATATATATATATATATATATATATATATATATATATATATATATATATATATATATATATATATATATATATATATATATATATATATATATATATAGAGTATATATATATATATATATATTATATATATATATATATATATATATATATATATATATATATATATATATATATATATATATATATATATATATATATATATATATATATATATATATATATATATATATATATATATATATATATATATATATATATATATATATATATATATATATATATATATATATATTGTATATATAAAAAAAAATACTAGCGCCCTCCACATATAAAACTTTATTTGAAATCACAACGTTTCGGAAATCGTAATTTCCATCATCAGGTGAATACACTATAAAATAAAACAAAAATAATTTTAAGTATACAAAATTCTATAAAAATTTTAAGTGACTAATTATTTAAATTTAATATAGTATAATATATATTACGGTATACATTAGAATTAATCCATAATCAAAGCAAAAGTTCACATATTTACAAGGATGGATCATAATTAGAAGAAATATAAAACGTCGCTCTCCATCAGTAAATAACTTAGATTATATAAAATAAAAGCAATTAAATGATTTAAAGTTCTGTATTAATGGTAACTAAATTAAAATGGAATATTAAATTATTAACAACATCAGAAAAATTCTTAAACTCACCATACAAGTCTCAGACATCTCCAAGTTTCATATTAACGAATGTAAACAAACAAACTCCATATTCAAAGAGAGTTAAATTAGCTGTAGTTTAAATGGACCTGAATCACTATTAAGAGAGGGTTTAATGTTATGAATATACAAAGCTTCCAAAATATGTAGGTTGGTTGGTGAATTACTTGTTTGTGTTAATATATTGAAATTATTGTAATTAAAGGTATGGTCTTGAGTATGTGAGTGGTCTCTAATAGCGGAATGGGAAGGTGAATTCAACCACGCTTTGGTACGAGTAGAAATGCCTCTGTGCTCATCGATCCTCACGTGGAATTGACGTAAGGTACTGCCAATGTAGATAGCATTACAGCTATCACAAGTAAATTTATAAATTATTGAGGATCGAAGAGCTGCAGGGACATGATCCTTATGGTTGCAAAATGAAGAGATCATGGACGAAGTTGTGAATACTAGATTAACGTTCAATTGGGGAAAATAGCACTGCAAAAGGGAGGATAGTTCCTTACGAAGTTTCACGAAAATATGTTCATAAAAAGGTAATTTTATATACAAACTGCATTTCAAAGCTGAATACGTTAGAGGCTTGGGTGTATAACTACCTAAGATACATAAAGTTAATATCCCCATCCGCCCCATCTTGGCTGCCTTTAATACTCATAACTATAGATTAGCAAAATTCCTAGTACCTCTTTTGACCCCCTTTGCCACCAATGATTACATAATAAAAAATTCCTACACCTTTAAAAACTGGCTTTTAGGCATTAATTTGATTTTATGACAAGTTTTTGATATGTAGAGTCCTTGTAAAGAAGTTTAAACCTTGACCCGAAAAAGTTGAATTTCTATTGGAAGATATTTTTCATTTAAATAGCGAATTTCATGGCTT
This sequence comes from Trachelipus rathkii, assembly GCA_015478945.1. Taxonomy (NCBI): domain Eukaryota; kingdom Metazoa; phylum Arthropoda; class Malacostraca; order Isopoda; family Trachelipodidae; genus Trachelipus; species Trachelipus rathkii. The sequence continues at coordinate 940 of JABUQX010100959.1, read as the reverse complement.
CACCAGGTCTGAATTTAAAACTTTACTGAATTTAGCTACCCAGGATACGTATTTCTTTTTTAACAATAAATTATACCAACAAACTGATTCCTTAGCTATGGGTTCTCCACTTAGTGCCACCCTTGCCAATTCATACCTAAGTCATTATGAAAAGATTTGGTTACAGAAATGTCCCCCCTCCTTTAGACCAGTTCATTATAAAAGATTCATGGACGATACATTTTTACTTTTTTCAAACAGAAATGAAATACTCCCTTTTTTTAATTATTTAAACGCACAATTAAATAATATTAATTTTACAAAAGAAGAAGAAGTTAACGGCACCATACCATTTTTGGATATGTTAATTAAAAAAACAGATGTAAATTTTACCATAAATGTTTATCGTAAAAAGACTTTTTCGGGTCAAGGTTTAAACTTCTTTAGTCATACTCCACTTATATATAAATGCAACAGTATTAAAACTCTAATATATAGAGCCTATCATCTTAGTTCTAATTTCCGACTCATGCATGAAGAATTTAATTTTCTCTTAAATTTTTTTAAAGATAATTGTTACCCCGTTTCATTAGTAAATAAATATATAAAAGATTTTTTGAACTCTCGTTACACACCCAAGCCTCTAACGTATTCAGCTTTGAAATGCAGTTTGTATATAAAATTACCTTTTTATGAACATATTTTCGTGAAACTTCGTAAGGAACTATCCTCCCTTTTGCAGTGCTATTTTCCCCAATTGAACGTTAATCTAGTATTCACAACTTCGTCCATGATCTCTTCATTTTGCAACCATAAGGATCATGTCCCTGCAGCTCTTCGATCCTCAATAATTTATAAATTTACTTGTGATAGCTGTAATGCTATCTACATTGGCAGTACCTTACGTCAATTCCACGTGAGGATCGATGAGCACAGAGGCATTTCTACTCGTACCAAAGCG
>JABUQX010100958.1:0-40182 GCA_015478945.1 Trachelipus rathkii | reverse complement strand
ATATTAAATTATTTAATTCGGTAGCACGACCTTACCGATATATACACACTTGAGTAAGTTAAGTACCACACTCTACTACTCAACTGTTTCCCATATCACCTTTAAATCTAGTCAGTTAAACTTGCGTTACAGTAATCATCACATGATTCATCATATAATTCATCAGGCGTTAGTATACTGAAAATTAAACATAAAGAACTTACAATAACTTGTAAATAAAAAAAAGAGTTCCAGTTGAGTTCCAGTTGAGTTCCAGTTGAGTTCTAGTAGAGTTCTCCTAGAGTTCCAGTTGAGTTCCAGTTGAGTTCTCCTTATAGAAGTATAAGATTAAAAGTTTTTTATATTCTTTCATTTTAGGACAGATTCCAAAATTTTGGAAGCATTGAGGATAAGCAGGATGATGTTAAAGGTGAGAGGAAGGTCCCTCTTCTTCAGAAGGCATGAATGTCCTTAGCTTCGCAGAAAAGGTTAAAGTGATTGCGCAGGGCGAACAATATTTATAAGCTAGGGTCAGTCACACCACAAGTTTATAACCACAAGTGATACTACGGCGTTGCATGTACCTTTTCGCTTTCTAGTTCGAGAGAGGAAGGAATGAGGAGAGAGAACGGAGGAAGCAGAAGAGAGGAGACGGAGAAGGGGAGACTGGGAGCATGAGAGAGATGAGCGAGAGGAAGAGAAAGACGAGAGAAAGGAAAAGCAGAGAGCAGAAAGACGAGAGCAGAAAGCATAAATCACATTTTAAAAAAATGCTATAACATTAGTCATAGAGAGTTGAGTGGACGTGAAAGGAGAATAGCTCCATTAAGTCACTTAAGTGGAATTGGCAATTATTAAAAGAGAATTCACACTTTAGCAGAACGGTAGAGACTTATCTGCGTCGGATAAACTAGAGGAGCGGAAAAGAAGAACAAAGTGAGAAGTTGACATTTTTTAGCTAAAATGCTTAGAAGAAGCGTGTGGAAAGACTACATGAGAACTATAGCAATAGTTCTTAGTTATTTTATATGTCTTTGAACGATTCGGATAGAAAAGTATCACGAAAATTCTGCAGTTAGCAGACGAAAGAAAATTCTGAAGGCTCGTCCGCCTTGGGCGGGAATAGCTTCGATAAGCAAGAGCAGCTAACACCAAGCATTTGTATTTTGCTGTAGGGAACCGAATGACGCATAGTACACCTAAATGTCAGCAAACAATCACTCGTTCTGCTTCTGTTGATTAAAAGAGACTCATTCTCTTCAAGTATAAATCATTTCGAGTGAAATCGAAAAAGTCGTTCATTCATTACGATCACTTTGATCATCTTTTGTGAGACCCTTTTGGGAATGAAAAGCATGTTCACAGGCTTTACCTTGAGAACCAGAAATAAATTATTACCTGTCCAGACAGATTGAAATGGCATCATTATATTTAAGATAGTAGTAAAGATACGGAAATGTTTCTTTTTGAAGTTAGATAGAATTTTGGAGAATCAATAAGAGAATACCCAATGGTATAAATGATGCAAGAAGTCTAAGACACAAAGGAAATTCGAAAGGGACACCAAATTGTTGAGAAAACTTCTGAACAATCTCCGCTTTGGTTGGAAAAATTAGGAGAGAGAAGAGAACGAGAGAACGGACGAGAATGCGAGAGGAGAGGAGAAGAGAGAGAAGAGAGAGAGAGAGATGAGAGGAGGATATGAGCGAGAAAAGAGAAGAGAAGAGGACACTTGGTTCAAAGCTATAAAAAATAGAGAGAAATTAAAAAGCTAAGGTTTACTGCTGTCGGAGTGCCCAAGGACCCGAGTTCCTTTTAAGAATAAAAGGTGAGATTAAGGGGAAGAGAGATGATGCTCAAGAAAGAGGAAATTAGAGTAATGAGTTAATGAAAAAGATCTGACTCCAGAGCAAGCCTTCAGAGTAATCTTGACGACGACAGCCTCATTATTATAGGATGCTAACTCCAATGTGATGATGGGGTAAGGAGTATTCTAGGGGCGTTGTTTGGATACACCCCCCCCCCTCGATACATCTCTGAGGCAGGTGTATGTTTCGCCTCGTTTCAAATTCTTTAAAAGAAAATTTCGAGTATGCGTTTGAAAGTTTGTGTGGTACATACGAAGAAGGGAGAGGGCGGTGGGAGTGCCTATTAAAAATGTTCCACAAGCATTCCAATGTATGATCGAGAGTACGCTAGAAGGTGTGAAGCGATGATCCTCTGAGAAGGGAGAAGGTGAAGTCTGAAAAGGACGAACCTATGAGCAAAGGTAGAGTAATATATCAGCCAAACCTATCGCTTCGTGAGCTTTGCCGAATGGGAAATATTTGCATCCCTTGGAAGATTTTAGATAGATAAATTAAATAAAATAAGATTAGGAGACTAAATAAATACGCGATTAAATAAAATAAATGAGAACTTAAAACAGAATCTGAACAAAGGAACTGAAGCAGCAGACGACTGAAAAATCACCTTTAAAAATATTAACTAGAAATAAATATTAAAGTCATAAAGTTTTGGTGGTTAAACCAGATGTAAAAAAAAAATAGTATTATGCCTAGAAGTGATGAAAATTGTTGATGTACACCCTGTAAATCATACATTATTTAAATTAAATAATTGACATAATATAATAATAATGAATAATAATAATATATAAAAATAAATAACCACAATCTACTGCCTATCCCCATATTAGGCGTGAACGGTGCTAAGCTGCGTAGCATACACCCGGGGAAAAGAAAAAGTTGTAGTCAAAGATCATTTTTGTGACTCGCTCCTATTAGTCGAAAAGAAGATCATTTCCTGTTCGTCCTCTGAACTCGTTGCTCAGTCAGAAAAATCAACCTCCTAGGGTTTCATCGAGAATGCGAAGAACCCTCACTGTAATGTCTCATCAATATGAGGTTCTTCCTCTGGGCAAACTCACAACGCATACCCCATTACAAAAAAACCCGCCATTTCACTCCTGTTTTGCACCCTTCTTCTCGATCCTCTGCCCCAAACTCACATTCCTGTTCTTCACATCACACAACTTTCCTTTAATGCGTTCATTCCTCATTTATTAAATCTTCTTCGACACCTAACACGCTAGTGCATACACACGTTACAACTTACCCCTCAAGCAAATCCCCCTAGTGCACTCCAAGACTGTAGATCCTTTACCTTACACATTTAATTTGCACCAGCACTCGTTTGCCTAACTTCACCAATGTTTACTACTACAGTGCCACTATTTTTATCCGCTCCATTTTCATCCAATTCATTATATCCAGTAAATATATAAACTAACCTACTTGTCCAGTTGTTCCATTAAATGACTCACACCGCGGACTCTCCTTCACTCACTACCATTAACCTTACGTCTTATTTCTACACGTTTCTTTCAAAAACTAATCCTTTTTACAAACCCTGACCAAACCCCTCAATCAATTCTCTCAAACTCTCTTAAGTACACACACAATAAGCAGGGCACCCTCCATTTCTCCATCATTCCTCAACATCCTGTCCTCCCTGCCAACCCTTACCTGTTAATTCTTTTCATAACACATCCATATACAAAAGTTAAATAATAATAATAATAATAATAATAATCAATATTAATAATAATAATAAAATAATAAAAAATATTTATTTATTACAGGTGTAAGTTTCAGCCTTCCTGATACAGGTACGAAACTATCAGAATGCACACTGATTTTGCGGAAGTTGTTCTTCCAAATATTCTTTTTCAGGTACTCCAAATTGTTTTAAAAGAGACTAAAGAAAATTTATCCTTAAAATAAAAAATGTTCCTGAATTCAGGCATTCACAATAGTTGCAATCACGGTAATTACTTTATTCCACAATGAATCAAACTACCTCCTTTCTTCCGTCAGACTTGGGGGTTCGAGGTTGCGCAGCATACACTGCACCAGAAAAGCAGAAAGTAGTAGAAGACATTGCAAGTAGAAAAGATAAGCCCCACCTCCTCCATACCGTTTCCCTCCAGACTGCGAATGATCTCACTGTGGTATACGTTCATATGTAAATTTGCCTATTAGACGGTCGGTACCACATACCATACCCTTCAGAAGAAAACCCGTCTATTCACTCTATTATGCACCTTTTCTGTTTCGCTCTACTAATAGTAACGTTAATTATATTGGTTAATTATTATAAATTACAAGTTACTGGAATTTACACTTATTTAAGGAGTTCAAATTTTACATATTTGTGGTTTTACATTCTGCTAACTTGTTTCTAGTGATTGGTGCCCACACTATGGACACTTGCCACACTTCTCCTCCGAAAGTAGCCAATTTGCTGAAAAAAAAAAAAAAAAAATATACCTAATTATAATATATTAATGACTAAATCGCTTCACTTATATATATTATTGCAAATTAGTGATTATAATTATAAATAAGTATTATTATATGAATATAATTTTATCAGTTTTGACATTAATATTCAATCACCCTATCAGAAATACCTTTATTCTCTCTATGCATTCCAGAGAATATAATGCTTACATCAATAATATTAATACCACTGGATATATATGACGGAGAAAAGGGCTACTACAAGGGACGTTTTCGGTCCAATTGACCTAATAATAATTTATAGATAATATAATATAATACATATAATATAAAATAATAATAATATATACATAATGAATAATAATAGCAAAAAATTAATTATATAATAATAATAAATAATAATAATAATAATTATAATAATATATAATTAATATATAATAATTATATTAATTTTTTTTTAACGTAAAAAAGTAACTTTCCTTGCTGCAACAGGAGATGTACTTTAATAATATTAATCTCATTATTGCATTAACGAATTCAACTCTGATAAGAAGAAACAACTGATATATTTTCTACCATGTACTTTTTTCGAATTTTTATCTTTAGAAAGATAATCATTTTAGATATCATTGTCTTTAACTTTCTCTACATTATTATTCTTCTAATCATCCAGATTTCTTCTTCTCACCTTAAATTCCATCCTTTCAAATAAATGTCATTGCCCGATTATCACTTGCATTTTTATCTGACTTTTTCTGTTACAGATTAGATTCAAAATATTTGTGAAATGGTTTCAAGAAATGATGAAGCGCCCAAACAATTTTCTGCTGACTCTAACAGCAGCAAGTACTATATATTTATCCGATTTTATATAAGCTCTAATTCTAAGCCCCTAGGTTTTACAACCATCATTTATTGATTTCATTTTCCACTTTCTCCTCTCATAACCTCCAAACCTTGTAAAACAAAGGCAAATTGAGCTTTAGGGGAGTCTATTTATGAGTCCAGTCAAATCTTTCTTCCGATGAGATGATGATGAAAGAAACATTTAAAAAGAATATATAAGTAAAATAATAGACAAAAAACGAATTTGAGTAAATACTAGGAATTATATATATATGATTTTACTTAATGATTTTATAAGTTTAACAGTTCAGTTGACTGTGTGTGATTTTGCCCGCTTAAGGAGCGTGATGTTGTTTCCCCCCCCCCCTTACATTTATCGGTTCTTGCCGACGCTTCCCCTGGACAGTAAAATTCTCCAAACCGGTTCGATTCCTTCCAGCACACTCACAATCTACTATAAAGTCTCACTTTGTAAACAAGGACTATTCATCCATTTTTCCATTTATGATCAACCCTTAGTACACTCTAGTGATATTCTAATTTACTCCTTTCTTCACGACACACAACTCTTCTAATACGTTCATTCCTCTATTTTATCAATTTTTTAACACCCCCTTAAGATTGTCCATCTGAACAATTTGTACCTTAGATCTCCTATACCTCTTATTCCACACCATTAGTTTCCCTACCTATATATATAAATTTCTATATTATTTTATATATATAATATATATATATAATAATTATTATAATTATTATATATATATATAATAATATATATATATATATAATTTATATATTATATTATAGTTTATATATAGTTATATATATAGTATATTATATATATTATATAAATATATATTATATATATATATATCTTTCTTTCTTTCTTTATCTCCTCTTTGCCCCAAGTACTTGGGGGTATCAATGGATTCAAGTACTGCATCGGAAAAGAAAAGCGAAAAGCAAATAATGAATGAACAGTCGATAAAGGATAAGCCAGCCTTACCGCCCCCTCTGTACCATTAATTAGTGAGAACTCGTCACCAGGGTTGTGGAGTCCCTCTCCAGCTTCATGGGACCAGGACGGACCCTCACTATGGTTAATCGTCAATGTAAGGGATTCATCCCTTGGCCCAGGTGCACCACTGCCCCCATACAAAAACCGCCTTTCACTCCTATTATGCAACCGTTTATTTCTCGCCTCTGCAAACTCAAATTTCTCTCCTTCAGAGACATTCGTTTCACCGACTCAATCCACTTTCTTCTTCGGTCTCCCCAGCCGGTCGGATTCCAACACACTCGCCACTGTACTACATCCGCTTAACAAACCGACTATTTTCCATCCTTTCCATATGACCAAACCATCTCAACATTACTTTCATTTATTCTTCTCATTTACCCCTTTTCTTAACACGCACACAACTCTCTAACGCGTTCATTCCTCATTTTATCAATTCTTCCAACCTGCATGCCCCTTTAGATTGGTCCATTCTGGAGCACTATATACTTTAGATCTATTATATTTTATTCCAGACCATAGTCTCACATACTATAAATAACACAGGTAGGTAACAACATACCCTCATGTGGTAAGACTCTACCTTGCACTCAGGAACTTATCCTCTTTTTACACTTTCACCAACGATTTAATTGGCACCAGCAACGTTCCTCTCTGACATTCACAACTTTCCATACTATCACGTCTGCATCGTCCGCTTCCCTTCTTCATCAACACATACGCCTAAATATTTAAACTTCAGAACTTGCAACTGCTCACCATCTAACTACTTCACCTCACTGAGGACTGTCGCTCACTCACAACTTTACCCTTTACTCTGGATCTATACATTTACTTTCAAAACCGCTCCTTTTACACACTCCCTGCAATCTCATCTACCAATCCTCTCAATCTCTCTTAGTATTCGCCACACAGAACCAAATAAGTATATACGTATATATATATATATATATATTATATTATATATATATATGTATATATATTATATATATAGTAGTATTATAGATTTATTAATATATATATTATATAATTATATATATATATATATATAAATTTAGAAGTTATACACATTAGAATATTTTAAGACTAGTTAAAAGAGGCACATGGGTCTATCAGAGACTGTCCAATGCAACACTTCAAAAGAATAAAAATAAAACTTTGCTCTTCTTTTAGTAAGCACCCTGGGCGAGGCTTGTCAATACTTACATAGTATACACAGAGTCTACAACTAAAAGTAAAGATTTATATTATATCAAAGCGTTCTTACACTGGAAATTTTAATTGATTATCCCTTTGACTTTTCCCTGACCTTCCCTTGACCAAATTCGCAATTATTTTTCCGCTGACTAGCGGTGTTCGTACCTTTATTGCCGTATAAAATCATCTTATTAATTTATTTAATTGTAAGCCTATATTTACTCTGTTACATTACATTAAATTATTTAAAATTTACTTTAGAAATGTTCATAAAATGGACTGTGGAATTTAAAAAATTTAATTTTCACTAAAATTTTATTAGTAATCAGCATATACCTTCCTCATAGCCGTTCAACGCACTGAGGACTGTTTTTCCAAAAGTATAACAGCTTATAGTTTATACAAAAAGGAAATAAAATTAAAAGCTTCGATCTTTATCGACTAGTGACTACACCGTTCCATCTGTAGATCACCACAAAGTTAATGGGGAGTTTAGTAGTTAACTTTTTCTTCTCAAGGCATCTGAAAAATTTTGATTTTACTACATATTTTTTCCCCTTCAGTTTTTGACATCGTTTTCGTTTTCCCCGCCCCGATTCTTTTGCTGGCGGCGTTTTCTTGTATCGCGAAAGTAATGACTTCTTCTTTGGATTCTGTTGTTTGCCGAGTTGCTACCATGATTCATTTTTTTAAATAAGCAGCTGCTTACATATTTATCGAGGTGGATGGATGATATGACACTAATGGGATTACATTCATGAGATCTAATATTTAGCATCTGTGCTACTGTTCATCTGAAATCAGACTATGGTTCTTTCAAATCTTTTCATAAGATATTTAATTTTAGAAAAACCCTCTGTGTGGAGCTTATTTCGCATTTCCATGGGAATATATCAGTCCTAATTTAAATACCTTTGCCACAATTCCACATAACCATTGATTTCCATGATGGTACGAGTATAGATTAAGAAAAAAACTTTTATCAAGTCTTCTTAGAAATGACCAATGCCACCATCAAAATTATTTTGAATTTTAATTCAAGAGGGTAGAATAGCTTCACTGCAAAGTTATGAGTGATATTGGTCTTTTGGTTCTAGAAATATAGGAGTAGATCCTAGGTTAATCAGCATATTTACCATTTCATCGGCTCCCATTTTAATTGAAGCTACTGCCACTACCTGAAACATAATTGAAATTGTTTCCCTATGATCTGCACCACGAGTTTTAAATAACATTTTATCATTCTCACCACCTTTAATGCCCATACATATTTCAGATCCTTTGTAGCATCATTCTTTAAGCAAAACAGATGATAAACTGATTTGATAAACTGTTTGGGGTTAGTTTATTTAATAAGACACTCAGGGATCATTTACAATCGGTTGGTGAGTATGTTGATAGTGATGACATGGCAAATTTTTTCAGTGCACACACCTTTCATCTAAATAGTTGTCATTTATTAGCAACACGTAACGAAAAGTTTTTCATTGATAGGTGGTCCTTGCCTGATGTTTGGAAATTTGAGGTTAATAGTGACTCATTTGTATTCTTTGAATGGAAACTCGTCTTGGTGCCATGTTAGTAGTTATCAAAGTTGCTCTTATTACATATTTTAACAGTGATATGTCCTTAGGAACTATTCAGGTCTTTTACCCATACCAACCTGATATTAACTGTGGGCTTACAGTTTGAATCCAACCTACTGGTCACTTCAAAGTTAGTCTTTTTTGTTTATGAATAATCTGATTTTATATAATATAATTTATAATACTTTTTCTCCTTGATTTATCAAAAAACTACAATAAAATTTCTTTTAAAAGCTCATAGCAATAAGTTCTGTCTCAATAGAGATTAACCTATAAAACCCCTTAAGAGTAAAAAATTATAAAACATTTTAAGTCAAAGTCATACAGTCTTCTAAAACACATTCCCATCAGCCAAACCACCTGTCAATCAAATAGGATGAATTTGGAACAAACCGTCTAGGAAGAACAGAACAAGACAAGAATAGTAGGGTAATAGGAACCTTAAAAATAGAAAAGAAACAGGATAGAAGTATATTTGTGGAATGTCATTCATCGCCCAACCTTTTCATTCACTTATCAAACACATCTCTTATTCCACAATTATAAAGTAAGGAAAAGAATATTCCAAAACAATGCAACCATAACCACATATGGGGTTTCATTTGTTTTGAAATTTTTAAAAAATTCCTGACTTTTGGAATCTTCAGGGAAGTTTCCGTGACTTCAGCATATCTTAAACGTTTCCCTGTTTCCCTGACCAATTTTTTCTTCCCTGACTTTCCCTGACCTTCCCTGACTTTCCAGAAAGTGTGAACCCTGTATCATCAACATCATCCACCTCCTTTCCCCCAGACTGGGGGTTGGTGCGTTTGCATACGCGGGAAACAGAAAAGTAGTAACATGGTCACAACAAAAAGAAACTTCCCCCCCCTTTACCATCTCCTTTATACCTTTAAAGAGAACCTGCAATTGCAGTGCAGAAAATCCACCTGAGGCTGGTTCACAAGCTGGACCATGACCCTCACTGTGGTATCGCATCAATGTGGGTTCATTCCCTGGGCCAGACCCCACAAACCATACCCCCACAAAACACCCGCCATTTATCCTATATGAACCTTTCTGTCTCCGCCTCCGCCAAAACCCACCATATCCTTCCTCTTTCAGGGCATTTCTTGCTGATTCAATCAACTTTTCTTCAGTTTCCAGCTGGTCGGTTCCCAGCACACCCACCACTTATACATCATCCGCTTAACCAACTGACTATATCTATCTCTTTGCCATATGACAAACCATTCCCAATATACTATCGGTGTTATTTTCCATTGTATTCCTTTTTCTATCACAGCCACATCAATCCCTAACTTGCGTGTGCATTCTCATTTTATCAGTTCTTGTCTCAGCAACCTAACATTACTCGATAAGAATTATTGTCCAATTATAAACCACATTTGTCCCCTTATTATAAGTTAATTTTTATATAGTAATAGATAATATGATAAAGTCTTTATTAGTCATAATAGTATAGACTACTATATAATAGCTATAATAATTTATAACTTTTATAAAATTAGATATATCATTATACCTATAATAGTATATTCACAGGTGGCCATGGTAAAAGACTTTTTAGCGTGGTTGTATCTGGAACAGGTTTCACACACAATGACGATGTATAAGTATATTAATATATAATATAAGATAATACATACTATTAGTATCTATATATATAATATATATTATATATATATATATATATTATTATAATCAGATATATATACCGGATATACCTATCACGAGTATACTGTCGTATACTACACAGCATTACAATACACTACTATACTATATATATATGATATATAATATTATATCTATATTATATATATATATATATATAATGGTATATATTATTATCTATACATATCACTATATATAATATTATTATACTTTATTTATTTTATATTTTTACCATCTGTGAGCTTAAACCCGGAAGGTTAGATTATGTTTATTTCTGTCAGGAACTTCCGGACAGTGGGCGCATTTTACAAAGGGAAAGCCGTGGCGGCATACATACTATGAACTTTATATTTAAACATAATTAAGATTATATAATAATAAGGGATGTGAGGATAATCGATAATATTTTATATATATTGATAAATAGTAAATCTGTAGATTACCTATATTATAGGAAGATTATATATCATATTTATTTAATTTTATTTTACGCAGACAACCGGGGGAAAGAGGTTACTATTTTATTATTTCCGACCAGTGGGGCCCTACAGTAAAGTGGAATAGCCGTTGCGTCCTATAGTATATAAATTAAAAAAATAATATAATATTTATACTACTACTAATATTCTTATTATATAATTATATATTATATATATAATAGGTATATATATATATATATAAGATACCTAGTATATGTTAAAGTTGATGGAGAACAATGAAGAGAGGAGTGAGAGGGTGCCCTACCTACCCTCCTACTATGCGGCGAGAATGATTTGTGGTTCTCGTGTGGCGGAAATAAGATTTATGAGTTGAGAGGATTTGTGGAAAAGGACTTTTCAGGGTATGTAAAAGTGGGTTTGAAGTATACATAGATAAGAGTAAGGTTATGCGTGGTGACGTCGAAGGGGACAGTCCTCAGTTGTTTTAAAGTTTATGTTTAGATATGAGGCAGCTGGAGCAGGTCTGAGTTTTAATATTTAGGGGTATGTGTTGGATGAGAAGGGAACGGATGAGGCAGAGTGTGTAGGAAAGTTGTGATGGCCAGGGAAGGTTGCTGGGTGCAATTAATATCATCTGGTGAATGTACAAGGGAACTAAGTTCTTGCAGGTGCGTAGGAGTCCTTACCATTGAGTGGGCTTATGTTGGTTACCTGTGTTATTGCGTATTATGTAGTGGAGACCATATGGTCTGCGCAATAAGAGTAACTAGATCTGAAAGTTCAATGTGTCAGTTCAGGGACAATCTTAGGGTTCAGTGCTACGAGTGTGGAAAGAATTAATTAAAAGAGGACTAGAATGAACTCGTTATTTAGAGAGTTTGGGTGTGGTGTTTTGAAGAAAGGGGTAAATGAATGAGAGAATAAATTGAAGTATGTTGAGAGGTTTGGATCTGTGAAAGGGCACATGTTTAATGATAGTCGTTATGTAATGCGGCATGTTAGAGTCGGGATGTGTGTAGGGAACCCGATCGGCTGGAGAGACTCGAAAGAGAAAGTGGACTTGAGCGGTGAACGAATGTTGAAGGGGAAGAAATGTGAGTTTGCAGAGAGGCGAGAATAAGGTGCAGGATAGAGAGGAATGGCGGGGGTTTTGTTATGGGAGGGAATGGTATGGTGGCCACTGGCCAAGGGATAAAACCCTACCACTGACGATTACCATAGTGAGGGGTCCGTTGCAGCTGGTCCATTTGAAGTCTTAGGGTGGGACTTTTCTTGTCTGTGGACAGTTTACGCACTTAATTAATTGCGTACAGAGGGGGCGGGGGTAAGGCTGCGGCTTTCTTTCGACTTTTGTATATCTTTCTACTGGCTTTTTCTTTTCCGATGCATGACACGCACCTACCCCCAGTCTTGAGGCCCCAAAAGAGAAGATAAAGAAAGAAGAAAGAGAGAAGAATATAGGGTGAGTGAGAGTATCGGCCTCCGCTAGCTCTCACCCCCAGGTTATATATACTATCTATATATATAGTTATTAAAATATATAGATATATATATATATATATATATATACTTATATTATATATTATATATTTTTTAATTAAACATATCTTTACATCCAGCACGAAAATGCCAAAAATGTTCCGAGAATGTTTACAACAATAATTGATTGAACTACAATTATATATAAAGTGTAATAAGCATCACAAGTAAATAATGTTAGCACTGTTTCAATTCAGCCACAAATGAATTAGTACTTATAAAAGTGAGAACCAAAAAACATGTAAAAATTTTTCAAAATGTTTGTTGATACAATTTAAAGAAAGAATTTGACCTCAGTTTGGATACAAATCGTCGTTATAAAAGCGTTCGCGCTCGATTGCCTCCTTACACCACTCCTCTCATCCAGCCCATGGATTTGAATTGGTTTTTAACAACCTTCAAAATTGTTGAACGTTTTTTTTCTTTCTTACATTAAATTGAGCTATTTGGAGACTTCTCAAGCAACAGATGCCAATTTAATTATTAAACTATTTAATCTCCTATTAAAAAAAACTAAGGAATAAAAATAATAAATAACAGCTGGTTACACGTAGCTAGTTGTATATATGGTCCGGGTTCACCAATCTTGCAGCCAGGGTCATCTGGGCTTGCCCTGATATATATATATATATCACTTATATATATATATACTATTATATATATATAAATTTTATATTAATTATTATATATATACGCGCATATATATTATATCATATATGATATGATATATATATCCCTATATATATATAATATTATATATATATATATAGTATTATATATATACTATATACCCCTATATATTATATACCTTATATAATAAATATAGCCAACTTAGGTAGTATATAATTTGGAGTTAGAATTAGGTCATGAGTGCAGGCTATGAACACAAAGTTTATTTTTTTCCTTACTAAATCTTTTCTGAGGAAAATACACTCATATCTGAAAAGAAGAGATATACCTATATCCTATATATAATGATATATACTACTTATATATATCCATACTAGTTATTCCATAATCTATATATATAAGCGTATATATATAGATATATTTCTACTATATATGTTAGTGAGCTTGGGACGGATTTTTTCCAAATGTTCAGCTCGACACTTTGCCCCATGATTCGATACCAGTCAAAGAATGCCTTTGTCGATTTCCATTCCTCGATTTCCAATTCCTTTGTATTACGATATCATAAATATATATATATTATATTAATATATATATGTTATTACTAATTTACTCATTTAACTATATATATATTATTATTCTTATGTTTTTTCTGTTACTATTATATATTGATAAAATTAGTTAATAGTATATTACTATATATATATATTTTATATATGCCTAATTTTGCTAATCAACGTAATTTTTAGACTATGTTTAACATTACCGTGTAATAAATTTATGTTATAGGAATCTTCTACCTTTAATAATTTGATCCTTTGCCTAAAGGATATAACTTAGTATTTTTTCATCCTCTTTTTATCGTATTTTAACCACTGAAAATAATAGCAATATCTTTATTGCGACCAATTAGAATGAACAATTTTTTCTATTTTTTTCTGTGTTAGTAATTAGAAAAAGCCATTCGCGTCTCTTTGAATTTATTTTCTAAAAGCTAAGATTCTTGAAGCAAAATCCTTACACCTATATATTCTTTGTAGTTAAAATCATTGATCTATCTTAAAGTTGGTCATGTAGCCAAAAAACAAACATTAACGGCTCCTAAAGATTTTTATATTCCATCGCCGGGATTTTATACTTTAGGAGAGATTTCAAAATTTTTTATGCCGATTCTTCTGATGAGTCTTTCTCACTTTCCACGCGGAATAAAGGAGGTGAACCCGAGCTTTGCCATAATTATTTCTAGCTAAAAGGACTGCGCTCAAGATATGCTGATATAGGTTTCCTTTTATAATTCTTGTAGTGTACTCCACCTTCACTTTGTAATGGGACTGTTCTGAATTTTTAAATAAGTTTCATATTTTATATAGTGGCTGATCTGTACGTCTCCTTTCTATCTATTTATATATATTCAATTTTCAATTTTTCTTTTCACAAAAATTTTATGTGTCTTTTCTCCTTGGGAATGAGTTTCTGTGCTGTTTTTTATAAGCGTCTTTTCTCTCGTTTTTAAATTCTGCAATCCAACCACTTTTCAAAACTTTTAGAGTATAAAATGAACTATCTTGTGTTCCAGTTATCACTGTAATTCTTGTTCTCGCCCGCATTTCTGATTCGAAAATGAGAAAAATCTGAAGATCTGGTCTTAATCTCTTAGTAGTGTGGTATCCAAGACACTCCCGTATGGTTCCTTTCCTTTAATTACAACATATATCTTGCGCACATCCATTGTCTTAAGAATATCTTCCACTTTTTATGTTGTTATAATCTCCTCAAGGAATGTAATTTTAAAGCTTGGATCAAGAGATAGGTAGCAACAACAAGATTCTTATCAGTAAAGTAAATTGCTAGAATCTAATCTTTTTACCTGAATTTTCCCATTGCCATGCTGGATATGGTCTGTAGACCCAAGTCCTCAAAATAGTTCTTTTTTTTTTCTGGCACATTTGATTCAAGATAAGAGAACCCATAATTCTGCGGAAAATCATTTTCATTTTGGGAGTTATATTTGCACCTCAAGACTTGTTGATCGCTCATAGTTGATTCTCTTGAGTGTGCTGCCTCTTAAAATCTGAAAATTTGTTTGTAAAGTATGGGCTTCCCTGCCCAAACTGGTTCTGCCTCCTTAAATACCCTTCTTTATTACAACATCATTCAACGTCTTCGCACAAATTATGCTATTTGACTTTAAGCACTAGTCCTTTTTCCATTCTGTTTCTTATCGTTGTTTATCTCTCAGAGAATGTAATTTTCTTAAAATAGTGTCTTAAATATTTCTTTTATGAGTACCTCACAGAATAGAACAAACTTGTTTAGGCAAGCCCAAGTATGTCTTATTCGTAAAAGGACAATGCTGGATATCTATTTTTTTCTGCTATAAATTTTTTCCTGCCGAATGCTGATTACCTGTCGTATTCCCATAGTCAACCCTCACCATATAGTTATTTCCTGTTTTTTTTCTGTACTCTTATCTTTTACCAATAAACATTTATGCAATCATTAATCCTTCTCATATTTGGACTTATTCGCTGCCAGAGATTTCTATCCTTTGTATTCTTTCTGAATGGCTCATATTTACTTCTTTGTCAGACAATCTCAACAATATTGTTTAAGTATTTTTAGTCAATTTTTTCCCCCACAAGAACCACTTTCCTCCATTGTGCTTAGTCCGAAGCATACATAGTGGTTATTAAATGTTGCGTAACCCCTATGATCATCCTCATCTCCTTGCCAATTATTGAAATGAGAGCCAATTTCTTTGGCTTTCCTAAAATCTATTTTTTGTGACACACATCCATGCATAGCTGCGCTATTCTAATTCCATTTTGGTAATCTTATATAACCGTATACAATATCTTTGCCTGCTCCGTGTGGTAAATTAAATCTTTAGTGAGATTTCTTACTATACCCTGGAGGAAGAGCTATGACTCCCTCTGGGTGTGCGCGTGACGTATAAATGTTGATTTAAACACCCCATGATCCTACTTCATTCTTGTTTTGACCAATATTTTATTGTAACCGCCGACCTGCCATATTTTTTGTTTACGTCTCCCGTCCCGGTTGGTTCAAATATAGGCATCATTGAGAACTAGTGTCAAGAGTGTAAAAAGCAAGGTAATTTTGGCTAGGATCCTGCTTGTGTTACTCTTGCGAGCCATTAAATTAGGGTTAAGCTGGTTTCTATCCGCTTTCACTAATATACTCAGACGAATTTTGATTAGCAGAATCATTGCAATTTCTTCCATAACATTTTGAAAGACAAATCACTCATACTAAATAAATCATACCTCAGTATGCCCTTGTTTGGACTGACTCTTATGCGAATACACGGGGATAGAGCGTGCGTACATCGCCTGATATTAGACTCACTTTTTAATTTAATGTACAATGTGTTTACTCCTAATTTAACAAAAGCTACCTAACCAATTAGAAGTTCACTTATTATATTTCTCTCACTTGCTCACTTATCCAGTGTTCACTTTTGGCTTATCTTATAAAATGTTAATCTCAAACATTGTATACTATTAGCATGACTACCGGCGAGACGCATTTGGACCAGATGATCTGTCCTGTCTGTGTACAAAACTCTTAACATATATCTTCAGGCTCTACGTAAGAGAATGGCGCCCGCTCATTCGCACTCTCTCTATCTTTTATATTTCAGACTAGTAACTTTCAGATGTACAGAAATGACGGAGATTAAACTTCAATACTGGTGGATCAGATCTTTCGAAATCCATTGTCTCATTCGAAATAGTCATTTACAAGAGTTCGCGACTGGAAATACTAACTTATATGATCTCATATTTAAATACGAGCTGTTTATTTCGTACAACACTACTATAAATTTCCTTATTCTAAAGTTTAAGCCAATCTCTTCGTCCTTACCTTTATATAGATTTTGCCGGTTTTCATCTTGAAAATTCGTGCTCTTCCTTGGTCAGATTCCTCCTATTCTAGACTCAAGAGTTCTTTATGTCCCGCTCTTTTCTCCATCACTAAATATCTAATCAATCACCATATCGCATCCTTATTATTTCGTGTATAATTATTATATTCACTTAAGTTAATTTTAAAACTATAGGAAGGGAAATTATTATCTCATTTTCTATTTTATATTTTTACTTACATCTTCCGTTTGCTATAATAGACTATCTTACCATAATTCCTATTCTTCTTAGGCCCTGTCATAAGCTCCCTATCATAATTGTATCATCATATTATAACTTTAACCCCAAGTTCTGTGTGTGCAAATAGAGGTAGGTGAAGATATAAGAGATATTGTCGATATAGTTGTTTTTACTCACTCTCATTACATGGTCAATTTCTTAAGTTAATCAGTGCCTATTTTTTTTATATTATGTAGAGTATTTCTCTTTTATTTCTAATTCCTACTTTTCGATACCCCGTTTTTTCATGAAGTGTTCTACCTTATATTAGTATTTATTACTACCCCTTCTACTGGTTTACTCATCCTTTTTTCACTTCATCGTTAATATTTATGTATTTGTACTTTTTTTGTATATATTACTTTAATTACTTTTATTTCATTTTTGAAATTATTATAATATATTACATTTATTTTATAATATATTAGTTATTATATTTTTATTATTTAATTATTTTATATATTATTATTAGTTATTTGTATTATTTATTATGTATTATAATAATATTTTATATATATATAATATTATTAATTTATTTTCTTTTTGTAATTATTTTTATGAACAAATAAATTTAATTATATGATATAATTATTTAATAATAAATTAAAATTTACTAATATTTTCTTTCAACTTGCTATTCGGCGCATCCTCCCTTGTCGTATAATCGAGACGTCATCACCATGTTTGTAAAGACACTCTTGCCATTATAGATAACATTTTTTGAAATGGTAAATTATAACATAAGTTAGACAACCGATTCATTTCATCTAAGAAATCCCTTTTTTACAATATTCAATTGTGATGAAGATATATTATTAATAACTTTAATGCAATTATAGAGAATCAGTTATTAATAGGGCATTTAGATGTCTAGCGCATGCATGTTAAAATTTCTGTTCTTTTTGTTTTGTTATTATAGTAAGATATAAGTAGTTCCTTATAGTTTTCGGATTAATTTTTTGATAATGCAAATGGTGAGTTCTAGTAAAATATTTGTTACTTAAGAAAGATAAAACTCCTAAAATAATATCTAGTTCTACTAAGTGATTAGAAGATTTTCTTTCCTTAAAAATAATTTAAAAGGAATAAATTAATATATTGAAATAAATCATAATAATTAGATAAAAGACACATTTACTAGTTATCTAATTTCAATTTTTTTTTTTTTTTTATTCCTTATACATGTTTTTATTTTAATTTCTATTTTTCTTTATGTGCTATAATATGTATTTATGTTATTTAGTTATTTTTATTTTTTTTTGTTAATTTCAACATTTGAAATATAGTTAAAACAATTTATAATATTTTTACTATAGTTTATATAAATTCCAATAACTATCAGTTTTGACTTTTATATTTAGGTGATAATATCCATTTGATTGATCCCTCAAATTTAAATTCAGTTATCTCGAGTATCTAATTTATATTATATTATACCTGTTGGGCGTAGATTTATCTTGTATAAATTATGGATGGATATACTATTCATATCAGGAATATTCTAAGTGGAATTATCAGTTTATTAAATATTTATTAGGTAGGTGACGGGATAGTTGTATCATGTGCTTATGATTATACTACATTCGGAGTTTTTGATATATTACTTGATTATATATTTAATTTATGTGTGACTCTTAATTTCATTAAAGGCATATTTTATTATAATATTATTTTACTATAATCGCCGTATTTATATAGATGTTATTTCTTTTATTGCTCATTTAAGATTATCTTTCAAATTAATATATATATATAATATATTAATTATAATTATATATTTACTTTATTATAATAGTGTCATTAATTTCTATTATTTTTATCTTTACTCTATTGGAGGATATATTTAGATACTATTACTATTTATAGATTATGATTATAGTCATAGTATATATAATATATTATTTTCATATTAATAATTAATTAAATCCTGTGATATTTAAAAAAGAAAAAAGAATATGAATATTATATTTTTAAAGTGGCTTGTGTCATAATATTAACATATCCATAAAAATGAGAAAAAATAATAACTACAAAATAAGTTTCAGTCGTACAGTCTCTTTCTTAACTTTCAACCTTCTTATATTGTATTAACCTATTTCTTACCATGGCCCATTCATCTATAATCTTTTTAGCTTTTAATTGTTAATAATTTAGTTATTCCTAAGTTTTCTCTTTCTATAACAAAAGTTTCTTCTTGAGAATTATGCTCAATTGTTCGTTGTTTCATATACTATTATGGGTTGTGCATAAATCCAATAAAACATTGCAAAATCTGGCTTGTCATTTTATATGAATGGCTCACTGCCAGTAATGGTTTTAATATTTTATTTTTTTTTTGCAAAAACACTTATTTAAGTTTAAATAAATGAAAAAAACATGAAAATTAGATGTTTTAGATCAAAGAAAATTAATTATATAAAATTAAATACCATATTAGTTTTTATTATTCCCGTACATATAAATGACTTGCTCTTCATTCTTTTTTTTTTTTTTTTATCATTAAAACTATCATTATTACAATCTAATTGGAGGAGGGCCGTTAAACTAGAACATAATTTAGGATACCGTATAGTAAAGCCCAACAACTTTGTGTTTTAAATGGAAAATATTTTTTGTTCTTCTCGTCTGGTTTCCAAATAATAGGAGTCAAGCAATAAAAAAGAACATCAAAAATTTTTCACCATGAGACTTAACTTCCTTGATAACATACACTTAGAACAAATATATACCACCCAACCAGATCATTATGTACTCCCATAGTCTGATCACTTTTCTGAAATTTGGTCATGTCATATTTTCAGGAATATTTAAACAGCTTCTCATGCAAACAAAATGACAACTCTGCTCAAATTGATTTTGATAATTAATTTATATCTTATCTTATAATAATATATTTTTATTCTTAAATAATAATAGATTAATCTCAGATCCTACATCTGATAAGATAATATGTGAACAGTTTAGTTTATTTAATTTTAAAAATTTGCTGCTGGAATCTGTGAGCATAGTTGCAAAGATATTGTTGACAGAAATATAGAAATAAGTATAAGTAAGAAAGGGGCTATCGTTCCACGTACTTCTGGGTCTGATAATGAATTCTGCATGGCTAGCTCTCTAAATTCTTCAGTCGATATGAATGCTTTTCCCCTGCCTCTCTCAAGTGGGTGCGTTGTTATTACCGTTGAACCGGGGGTTACAATATATCTGTGTGTGATACGACTTCTTTTATTATCTTCTTCGTACAATATCATTCTTCATTTGGTGGTAGTGTCTATTGTTCTCTCTGGTAAGAGATAGTGAACGACTAGTATTCAGCGAGTTAAGACAATAAAGATTCCAAAATTTTAAGATTTCCTAAAAATTATCTAATTTCCTCAAATATACATTCTAGATAAAATTTAATTATTCCGTATAATAGGAGGTAAAGTGAGATTCAAAATATCTTAAATAAATGAATAGTGTAGGGAGATTTTTCATACCAAATTACGGTGAGTGCACATTATCTCACTAAGTCAATCTTAGATCTAAATCATTGTTGAAACTAATATTATATATAATCATTTGTGATTAGGCCTTAATGAGATATAGCCAGTTCTTTCATCAATTACAACTTTCCCCCTAGGTAGTCTTCTATTTTGGAGTAAAATAGCACCCAATTTTTTTTATCTATAGAACAGTAATGCTTTCCTTTTATGATAAAATCTGCTCTAGCCTGTCACTTAGTGAGGATAACTCCATAATTAAATAGCAGTCTTTTAAGTAGCTAGTAGGTTAGCGCCAATCCATAGGCACAGCAAATGGTATTATTCGTGATTTTTCGTCATTTTTATATATTCCTTCTATCGTTGTTAGTTAGGTTTGCTTAGGTAATTATGGTCCATATTAAAATTGCATGAAAAAACAGAGTGAGTTCAGATAAGGAGTTTGGTTAAACATGTTATCAATGGCTTATTGTTTGCGTGGTTGCAATGTTCTACTGAAGAAGTATTGCGGATAATATTGGGTAGTAAAGAATTAGTCATTTTGGGTATGGCATGAATAATAAGAGTAGGGCTTATTCAGAATCGTTTGAAATTAGTTGTGAAAAGTAATTCTCAATCAGATCTTTTACCTGGACCCATATGATCCCAAATAATATAATCTGAAAGCGTCCTGATGGTCTGGGAGGCCGGAGCTATATCCTATGTAGAAGTTCTGTAGGAGTATTAACAGCTAATAATTGCAAAAGGCACTGTATTTGATTTTTAAATCAATTCTGTTGGTCCCGCATTTTGTTGACGATGTGGGTACGCACAGTATTCTTTGACTGAATCACCATGGGTATCGATATTCGTGGTTTCGACATTAGTTTGAGAGAGAAAGGTTGGAGTAAGGAAGATATCTTAGATACGACGAAGATTGTATGAACGTCAGTTCATCTGCTCTACTATCAACTCCTTTCGTTGAATGCTTTGTCATTTAGATTATAGCTTAGCATGTTGACGAGTTACTAAGTTACTATCAATTAGACTATAATATTTCTTCGAAGATAACTTCGGTATTGATTGATTGGAGTCTCTTAGAGATGGTTTCAGAATGGGTTGCCGCGGGTTTGCACCGTAACAGCGTATAGACCTTTTTTTAACAGATTAATGAATCAATAGATGAGGCGGTCCCTTATCTTAGTTTTTTGCACTAACTGCAGTGACGTCAGCCAGGTGAGAATCCGACGTTTACTGCGTGATTATATTTGTTTTATCATTTTATCAAGTTCTCCTTGTGACTGTTTGACAAGACATTCTGACCATCAGTACAATTTCTCCTCTGAGATCAGTAAGGCCTTGATGACTTCTCTATTCGTATGGCTAATGGTGATTATAGGTATGTTCGAGAGTGGTACTAATTGGATTGAGGATTGTCAATGACGTTGTTTTGTTGTCTCTTATATGAATATACAGTTTCGTGTCACAACTCAATTGGTATGTAAGTCATCTGTATCGAACGACATAGTAAGGGTCATTTTGAGTTCTTTGTCCCGTGGGTCATAGCCTTTGCGGGACATATGTGTTCCCTTCACTTAAACTTCGTCCGATTATATTAACCTTATTAATGATTGGTGGCAAGTGTTTTACTTCTGATTTAATCTGACCCGGAGGATTTTTCTCATTTGCTTTTTTAATTTAGGGGAATGGTCTCGCGAGTCTCCTGTTGGAAGTTGCTTTGAAAGTATCACGATGGTAGAGTGAAATGGGCTACGATATGTGAATGTGTTGATGCATCCGCGCAGGGACGCAGAAATGGTCATCAAAAACAGCAGCACCACAATCAGAAACAGGACGCCCAACCTACGAAAGAAACATTCCGAAGGGAAGCTTTAAAAATAGAAATAAAACGTTTGAGTTTGCATTCTGATATATGTTCTTTTGGTAAAAGTTTTAAGATAATCACTTTATTGTGGTGATCTCAACTTAGTTCGACTCCATTCCTTTGTTTTGAGCAAACTTCAGGCTCTGATCCTCATGCTTTCTATATCTTTAAATGTAGTCGTTAGGTCTGTAAGTACACGTTTGGTTGTTGTATTAGTGAATGATTAGATCCATTGAGTGGGGATTCTTCGTTTTTTAATGCGTGTACATTAATGCTTAAGTTTGTCGAGTTCTGTATCCCAGAAGGTGGCTAGTTGCCGCAGGTTAGGAACTTCTAGGTAGCATAGATGTCAGGAACTGTTATTAAAGATTCATGTATTCTAATTGTTCTTTGATATAAGATCTTTTTCTCCTGGTGACATTTAGAGACCATTAGTGCCAGAATATGAGGACTAGTTACACTTAGCCACGCAATCCTGGATCGTCTTTCTTGAGTTGCACTCTTGTCTAACTCCACTCTACACCTCTATGATCCTATTGTTCTGTCATGCGAATTTTTCCAGGCTAATCGTCATAATACTTTTCGCCGCGGTGTGTTCAATTTTCGTCATGATTAGGGTGAAATGTACATATCACGTCCACACGATTGTGTGTTCGTCTCATTCGTTCAATTAGCTTAATTTACATTTATTTCATAAAAAAATTAAAAATTATTTGATACCCTCCTTCACCTTCTACTTCAAAACTATGTTACTTAAAGTTATTTGTCGTCACCACATTGCGCCATATTCTGCTAACAATACTGTCGCGTGCTTATTAGTATCTAAATAACTATCCTGTCCAATCATTGTGCTCCCGTTCTTTATATATATGCATTACACCAAACCCATCCATAATATCAGAATTCGTAAGACCAGTTTCATTAATAACTGTGGTGTAGATCGGTGAGTCTTGGCGACTCAAGACGACATCCTCTGGCAGGGTACGGGGTGAGTTTCTGAAGATTTATTATATCTAACCCTTCTTTTACGTTGAACTGCATGCTTTTTCGTTAATATGCATAGAGTTAGTGTGCCATGGTTGGTGTCTTTAATTTTCTATGTATTGATATTGCTCCCCTCTTGGTCTATGCTGTCGCGCTCCGGGTTCTTTACTTAATGATTTTATAGAATCTGTAATTAGGTGAGTCTCATATGATGTTACTCGAGAGAATGTGTATTTTTTAGCTGTAGCCATCTGCTTTGATCTCCTTGTTCCCCTCTTTTGTGATGGGAATGCAGCCGGGTGTCTAGGCAGAGGAGGAGCGGATTCTAACTCCTTCATTGTGCCTTCTTTTCCTCGTGGCAGGCCTGCATTACCCTTCAAGGTATTCCTCTTCTTTATGGATAAAGTGCCTTTGCTTGCTCTAAGTGTGTGCAGCGTTCGTCTTTCTAGGATATTCTAAGTCTTTCTCCTTATAAGAGTTAACCGGGGCCTTCAAAACTTGTCACACCAATGTGTCCGTTATTTTACCTGGCAAGGGCCTTAACTCGTGTGTATATGCTGATAAGTACAGTGTGTGACTTTGTATTACTTCCTATGCTGTGTTTGTAGATACTAATTAGTTGCGTATTTTTTGGTATAGTGCCCAGCATTCGTTAATTGTACTTGTATTGTGGTTCTTATGTCTTTTTCCTTGAAACACTTGGATGGTATCTCGTGGTTTCGTTTCAAGTCCCACGTACTGTGTTCTTTAGAAGTCCCTACACCTTTATATTTATCTTTTTTCTTGTCCTACAAGCTCCTGAGTAGCCTTGTATTCTTGCGCCCATCTATCAATTTTATGCGGCTTAGTTAATATTCTGAGTTTTATTTGGAGTGCGTGACAAGCATACCTGTTAACACTTGCTTTATATTAAAGAGGTTGCATGTGGTGTTATTGGTTGCTCCACTTATTTCTGTCTCCTACTCACAAGTTTAGTTTATCTCAAGATATTTTGAAAGCTTTATGTATATCTCGTTCACCATAGGTACGTAATCTCTACAGGTATACGTCACTATTTATGTTCATTCTGGCAATTAGATATTAGATTAGAAGAATTAAGAGTTCTGATCTTGTCTGGAATCATTTTATATTATTTATATGCAGGTAACTAAATAGTGGCACCAGCATGGTTAACTTGTTAACCCTGTTGGACACCCTCTTCACTATTGCCCATGATGGATTCTTTATTCCATTTAGTTGTTTCACATCACTTTTGTTTTCATTTGATCGAACAAGCGCACTCTTTAATCTAATTCTTGTTTACCGACCAGTTGCGCGTTTTTTTATGTACACAATACGAATGTACTGGCCAACAAGTTAAGATCGTGGATCTCCGGGGCATTCCTCTAGTCATTAAGCTCTTTTGTCTCAAGTCTAACTATACAATGATCGAAACTGGGGATTCTTTTTCTTTATTTTCTCCCGGTACAACTGGACCATGATCTCTAACATGGCCTCGTTGCCAAGAATTCATTCGGGAATTTCCTCTCTCTGACCATCTACCTTCTGAAAAGCCATGCTGGGAGTCTATATCAGCTCGAATACTGTTGTTTATATCTTTTGCTCTTGAGAAAATAGTTGTGGTGCAATATTTTGGACGGTTTGGGTCTTTTGTTCAAGTGATTACTTTTTTCCAGGAACCTTTACCTATTCAGAGCGCTGTTAAGCACTAACTGCGTATCGAAGTTCCCAATATTGCTATTCCTGATACTAGCTTCTGTAAATTCTCTCTAAAGAATAGGCACCATACATAATGCTGGTTGTTCCTCGAGTCATCTCGATAGGTACCTCACGCGAAGTCTAAGTTTATAAGATTCGCTTTTAAAAATAAATCAGGGCGACTTTTGCAATAGTTGCATTAGGACTATGCCCATTTGTTCACGATTCTAGCGCATACATGGTATACCGCTTCAGGGTCTGCTCGTTTACTTTTGGGAAGCTAATGATAGATCTGAATAAAAAGGGACGTTTAATTTTTGCTATTAACGCTTAGTCAAATTCAAATTCTAGAGAAATCGTAGTATTTGTGTGACGTTTACAAAGAGACTGATGTGTCTGAACGTATTATCTAATCTTCCTCGAAAACACTGAAGCAAAAATAAGATTGAGAGGAGGCTCCAACGATCTTATTGTGACAACTATTTCTTAATGTTCTAACTCACTAAATGTTTCATCAATTTTAATTGGACCAATTTGTCTGCCTATTTTTACTTTTAAGGTTATAAATAGCTACAAAAACTTCTTCAGTTGTCTTCGTATTATTACTAGTGACAAGTTGGGCTAATTTATTGTCTGTCTCTCTTGCTCTGTGTTATTAATGTGAACGTGATGTGTAGAGTTCTGTCTCAGTTTTCTTATTTAACTGTTCTGAAATTCATCTGTGTCCCTGGGCGGTACTACCCATTAGTGAGAGTAATTTAATGATTTATCTATCTCTTGGCTGGTTGGATTTTTTATGAGGGTTGGGTTCGATTAATAATGATTTTTCGTCTCTTATCTCGTCTTTAGTTTTCCAGCCAGTTATTATTAGGCTGTTTTTCTTCCGCCTCATCTTAGTGGGTTTCATATCGCTTCTTAAACACTTTATTGACTGATTACGTTATTTCATTAAAAATTTGCTTAAGATGTCGCACACAGTGGGTAAAATTCCAGTTTTCTTGGTCTTTAAAGTGCTGATTAATGCTATCGCTCTCGACGTCAAGGTTTTGTGACATACTAGCAATTCGTGAAGGATTTCGTGCTTAACATCGTCAGTTTCTTTGTAAATCCTTTTGATCTTTTTCTGTGAATTAACTTGCAGCTGTTGGGCTCCCAGATTTTGTCACAATTTCAATAATTAAATTCTATGTAGTAGTTACTTAATGTATGGGTCGACCATAAGTTGTGAAAATTTAGCCATTGTCAAATAGCTCTTCTTAACTTCATCTGGGCCCTATACTTTTTGCATTCATTGAGGTTTAGTGATTAGGAATCTGAGTGTGTCTGGTCTTCGTTATTTGGGTGGTGTTGTTGGTATCGTTGACCATCGTTTGGTGTCGAAAGTCTGATCTGTATACAATTTTATGGAATGCAGAATAACGTAGCGGTGCGGCATATGTGGACAAGGTATTCGCCGATTTTTTATGTGAAATGACTGATAGGAAAATAGAATCACCTCGAAGGATGATAATGGACTCCATAGTCCTTTTTCTTACCTTGACGATTTGTTATTGCTCTCTGGTGTCTGCTCTATATTTCTTTCTCACAATTCAGTGTCATGTGGTAGTTCTGGACTATCTTTGTGGCCAGTTTTTTCGTATATGAATTAAATGGCTCCGGTAGTGTGTTTTGTATTTGATTGTTGTAGATGATAAGGAATATGTATTCCATTCCACTGATTCAATATCATGGTGGTATATTTACATTGGTCCAGTGCATTTTTAGTACTCAGAGCCGTGTGAATATTGCTTTGTGAAGTTAAACAGCGCGGCATCACTCACCACCCTTTCGTGCGTGTCGGTGGCTGGGGATAACGTGGTTAGGTGTTGGGATAAAAAAAACCGGTGTGTGGGTATGCTTTTCAATTTCAGTGTGTTGTTTTCGGGAGGAATTAAATACGATGTTTTTCTGTCATTGTTTTTTTTCGTTTTTTCAGCTTTTATTCGGTTTTTCTTCATTATTATACATGCGGATTGTGTATTATCTATCAATTATGAGAGAGGAGGTCCTAATAATGAGTATATTCACTTGGTTTATTGTGTCATCTTTTCAATGTAATATGAAGGGATACCCTGAATAGATTAAACAAATATTCCATTTTTGATTCTATTAAATATAAGAACTGCCTTTCTCTTATATTTTATCAATGTTTTCGTTTTCGTCCTGGGAAACTCTTGTTGATGTGCATCCAGGATTCTGGACGTGTTCTGTCAGGCTTTTCCTATCTTTTTACTAATTTTACTACTGTGGGTATATTTAGCATTTGTAGCATATTAATCATATTTATAATTTACTTTTAAACATTAGAAGTATATTTATTTATATAGAATGGTGCTGAATGACCAAACTCAAAGTGACTGTACTAGGTGTTTCAATGTATCAAGGTGAATAAAAATATTGGAGAAATTAAGATTCTGATAACAAGATTGTAAATGAGGGAGGATGAGTGTGTAGGAATGACTAATTAAAATATTTGGCTGTTGGAATAATCACTTAATATGATGTCACTTTTAATTCTACTATGTGGATTACCAAGGATTGTAATTAGTGAGGAGGGGATGAGTGGTGATATGACTAAATTAAGAGATAGTATTGGCTTAAGATGGATATATCAACTTTATGTATTCATGTGGAGAATTCACTAGTTTTCCCCCGCCATGTCCCCAGGGACCCAGTCACTTACTGAGTAACGAACTACTGTTTGCTGAAGTGACTACTGACAGAGATCACCTGTCATTAGTCCACGTTGGGGTCTCGGGCTTCTATCAGTCCAGGCGGTGACCTCAGCCACATTTTAAGATTTTTAGTTGATGACTGATTATCTTCAGAGTCGTATTGAAGTTTATACGCCGTGGAGAATGAAGCAATGGTGAAGGAAGAGCGGGTGGAGGCAGTAACGACTCTAAGCTTAGCTTGCGCTTATGCAGTAATGGATCATCTGCTCAGTTGGCAAATTCAGAATTCCTAGTTCTAATTATGAGCAATAAATACGTAGTTTAGCAAACGTCTACACAAGCAGGCTTGTAGCCGGTTTCAACTCTTTTTTCACCTCGTGTTTTTTACACTTTTTTTTCTAGCTTAAGTGCATTGTGCTTTTACTACTAAACTTTTTTAAGCAATTTTACACTTTTCCTCACTTTTTTGGGGCAAGTAGGTTACTACTTGGAGATATCTTTTCTTCTGTTTACCTGTGACTGATTAATAGAAACATGTGGTGGTCTTTTTACTAACAAACACGGTTATATTTATTGAACTCGAAGAACTGGAAAAACATAGGAAATAAATTACCCACTTAAATTTCCAATATCTCATGGGTTGGTTAAAACATACATTCATTTTAAATTACATAATTGAATAAAGTTTTTTGAAAATTTGAAATTTTTGAGGATGAGAATGATGTAAGTTTCAAATGTCTTGGCTTGGATAGAACTGATCATCAAGAGGCTTCAAAATTGAGTGGGGAAAGAAACAGTCAGACAGCCGAGAATGTTTTGTAAAATATGCATGAAAGCATAAAACATTTCCTTCAAATTGGCTTCCGGCCAGTGTTTCAGGAACTATCATAAATGAACGCACGTTATATCATATTAGCAGGCAACAGTTACATATTAAACTAAATTTATATCGAGTTACAATTATTGCGTAAGTTTGTAATGTAAATCAAATATGCGAAATTCAGGGAAGGATAAAATAAACAGTGCGAACTAGCCATTTGGCCCGCTTTGTAGCATATGACTCATTTATCAATACTGTATTGCCTCTGGGGGATCTCGTAGCTAAGAGACTTCTGCTATGGAGCAACTTAAAAGTGGTGGTGAAGATGTGGTTGGCTGCAGGATTAGCATGTTTTCCTTGGTCTGATCTGTGCAAGGGCAACTATCGTGAATTCTTTGCAGGTAAGCTTATGCAGTACGACTGACGTTAGCTCAGTGAGTAAAACCAGCCGTTGTAAAGCCTTCTACCTTCCATTGTGGTTGTTATAAAACATTTAATTAGATAATTTTACTAGCACTCAAACAAATCGCATGCATTTCTTTTTTTAATAGTGTTCCATAATTTGTGTCTCAAATATATGGTGGTTTTTAATAAGCATAGAAAAGAAAAGCCATTTGGTTTGAGCAAAATTGATGTTGAAAATATGAATAGAAATGTCACTGCCCCTGAGGGCTCAGGTGTGGGATGTGAAGCAGAATGATGATTTTACATTAGGCATTGCACAGCCGGTTTAGCATTATTATCCTTCGTTTCCAACTTAGCCCGGTGCACACCTTTATAATTGAGTGGTATAGTAATATTGTATATAGTATCAAGATAGTCATTTAGTGGGTTTGATAGGTGGGTTAGTAGTTTATACTATATAAAATATTGAAGAGTATATTTTTATATAATACGTAATATAATAGGTATGGTAAGTTGTGATATAGGTGTAGGCGTCCTATGACAGTATATATACCGGATTCGTTTATAGTAGATATATGGTATACGTGTATATTCACACTTAATTGTATATCTTATTTAGTTGTATTAGGTGATGTGTTTGGTAGATAGATGTTTGATGTTCTCATTTTGAAAGATTCCAGTTTAGAAACAAACAAAGCCCAGTGTTATTGTTGATCTTCGAGACTTTGCATATTGGCGCGAGATATTTTAAGAAAAGAAATTATTAAAGATTCCTTGAAATGCTTATTTGTCTTGCAGTTTTTGTTTGATGAAATGACAAATGCTTTGCCAGGGAAAAAAAATTGGGAAATTTGGTGTGAGATTAGTGGTTTACAGAGTAGGTGCAAAAAACTTAGTGAGTTATGTATTAGCCATTTACAGACATTTTTCTTAGGTACCTGCTACGCTATCGTATTTCTAGTGGAAAAGATGTGGATAACATTTGTGTCCTTTTGGCTGTGATAATCACGTATTCCGATTACTAAATTTATTTCTGTATTTAGGATCTAGACGTGCCAGCTAATTGGTAAAGAACAACAATCAGTGAAAAGATCATTTAACGAGCAAGTACCATGAGTTAAGAAAAAAAGTAGACTTTGTTCAATTAATTCGTAAGAGTTTTTAAATGTTTTCCAGAATTTGTACCTGCCATTTACATTATTTACACAATGCATGTTTTCTGATGTATTGAGGGTTGATAATAGAGAATTTAGTGGGAAGATTGCTCAGAATTTTTTATCTGTTAGCCTCCTATTGTCGGGTTTCTTTCCACAACTGGGCCATCCAGATGGAAGACGTACAGTGAGATTTCTCCATGAAGACAAACACTCGGCTGTTATTAAATCACAATGTTTATTTAAACATTGGTCTCAAGTATGATGGGGGTGGTCGACCAGTAAGCTGCAGGAGCTGCTGAGAGTTTAATGGAAACATGATGGAATAGGCTACTGAAAGGGAAGTATTTTTTACATTGTAACTCAGCGAGGTCCGCGAGCCTTTGGATGAAAAGACCTGGATATCAGAAAAGTTTGTGAGGTTGTGAAAAAAACCTACATGAGAAGCAGAAGCTGTAGAACTTTGTTATTATCTAGCACGCACATATCTTTATCGAGTGTCACAGCTCTCTTCCAAAGAAGAAGGCAACCATTAAATTCATCTCTTCGCATTCTGTTTTTGGCATCATTTTGGTGAGTCATGAGGAGACTGATGTCTACATCGGAGAGAAGGATATTACGCAGTCAGAATTCCTTGCGTCAAAGATCTTGGATTGTTGTAAAAACCCGTGTGCTGCTATTTATCTTCGTTGTTCTTTGGATTCGTTCTTCTCATTTTATATCTACTTTTTAGTTGTATTTATTTTTTATTATTTATATTTATATTTGTTTTTTTTTTAACTATTTTAGGGTTGTGGCGAAGTGAGGATGTGGAGTGTAGTGGAAGTATCCGCTGAAAATGGAGGGTAGTGGTGCAATTAACGGTTGGTGACTTCTGTAGTCTTGGTCCTGGGTTTAATGAGTAGTTGTACTGTGTTATTGTTGGTAGTGGATTGTGGTCTGGATAGGTATAGTCTAAGTTCCAATTGTTTAAGATGGCCCCCCATCTGGAGCTAGTGGTGTGGAATTAAATTAGTGAAGGATGGGAGTTTAGGGTGTGTGTGTGAGCAGGGGTAGGGGATATGGTATGTTGAGATGTGTTTGTGTGGAAGGTGCTGAGTCGGTTGGCTTAAGGGATGTATCAGTGGGGTGTGTTGGGAACGCGTGGGGGAAAGGGTGGAATTGGTCCCGGGTTGAAGTGTTGAGGGGAATGTGGCCTGGAGGGCGCTTAGGAGGCTGAGTGGAGGATGCCGGGGTTTTGTCTGGGGGCTGGTTGTGGCTGGGCCGGTCTGTAACCTTACTGGTTTACCTGTGGGGTAGCGTCCGCGGTTATGATGTTAGGGTGGAATTTCTGGTTTGGGTCTCTTTATGTGGTGTGGGTTTTTTCCAGTTGGTATGTCCTTCTTGTGTTTTCGTGTTGTGTTGACTTTGGGAGGGGTGAGGGTATTTTTTATGTATTTTATTTTCAGAGCAGCTTTTTTTTTTTTTTTAATTTTTTATTATTTTTTGTTTATTTTTTAATTTTTTTTTTTATTTTTTTTTTTTTTTTTACATAACGATTAGTTTTTAAATTATTTGTTGTATTTTATTTGTATAATTTTGTTATTTAATATATTTCTTGATTTTATATCCTTTAGATTATTTTTTTTTTTTTTTGTTTTTTTTTATTTATTTGTTCATTATTTTCTTGCCGTTTAAAAAAAACCTGTCCATCAAGTTTAACTAAAAGATTCATAGGTCTTATGAGGTTAACTTAATGTTAAGAAACTGGAATATGTTATTTGCTTATGATTAAGTTACAAACATAGCTTTTTCTGGTCTGTCTCAAGTACTCAATTAACATATTTGTGGTTGATTACTTGTTAGAGGCATCTATGATCTTAGTTGACATACAATTCTGATGTTACGAGCTCTCTTTACTTGGTGATATAATTTACTATATAGTTTCTTAATCCTCTTAATATTGAGTATATGTTCAAAGAAATATGTGCTGCTCAAATTATATATAGTTATGATTGTAAGTTAGTCATTGCCATGGCGAAAATCCTATACTATCAATATCATATCTTAGTATTGATGTTCGGGTGGCCAGGAGACTTATTGACTGACAGAGGTTGGATGGAAAAGTTTGGAAACCAGAGTCCCGTGACAAAAAATCCATTTATTTTTGAGGATCTGTATATGTTAAGATTTTGCGCGGTTGGGCGTGTTCTATGCGGTGTGAGATGAATCCGATTACAGCTATACCTCAGGTCTGTGTGTGGAGTTGGAAACGTGGAGTTGTAGCATTAGTCTGGGGATGGATAGCAAACTGAACCAGAGTTCCGAATAAAAATCTATGAATCTTTGTTGAGTGGGCTCAGAGAAGTTTATTTTAATAAAACGGCGTATATCCGGTAGCTCAGTGAAAATCAGCTTCAGTGGAGTTTTTTTCCGATACAGTATCGAACAGCTAATAGTAGAGTGAAGCCTTCTCGCCACGTGGTCTGCGCTGGATTCACGGTTGGTAGGTTGCAGATGTGGAACAGAGCTATTTCCACTATTCAGGGGCAATGAAATCTTTACATCAAGTATCTCCAGGTCATATCTATGTCAGAGAGTATTACTTTTAAATGCTTTTAATCACTGATTAATAGTGTCTGCTAAAAAATGTTATTTGAATCCGACATAAACCTTACACTTTATTACTCTAACTTCGCAGAGCTATCATTTTCATGTTTTCCATTGGTGATGGTTGTTATACGGATTTTTTTAATAAAATTTGAACATTTACATGTTATATAGTTGGATAGGAGTTAAAGAAGGAATATAAAACATAAATGTGAGATCTCTGCGAAGAGTAATACGCTTGCCATAAATGTGATATGTATATTTCAGGCTGTTGGCAACAGGATTAGTATACAGTATAAATAAAGTTTGTTCTAGTTAACGATTGGACGTTTAGAGGTACTATTCTTTAAATAGGACACAACTATGAGGTCCACTGAGTGATATAAAGGTGATAATAGAATAATCTTTCTGAGCTCCATTATGAGATTTGCTAACGAAAACCATATGCTGAGAAGCTAGTGAAAATGTGAAACGGCAGGAGCACTGTATGTTATGTGTTGTGAGTGTCATGTGGCAATTAGCTGTTTTCATTGGTAAGAGCTAACTATTGACATAAATGGTAGTTGAGTAGAGCTTTTGATAGAAAAAATTGTTATTGGGCATTGGCAGATAGTTTTTTGTGCTAGTCTTACCAAGTTGCGAATAATTTTTTTTTTTCTTTTGTCTTGTTTTTAGTGTTGTTTAATTTTTGTATATTGAAATAATCAACTAAAGATTTAATACCTTTATGTAGGAAAGATTTATTGAATAAAAAAGATTTTTACTTTATTTCTGTAGTGTGTTTGAAAATCTTTTTTACTACGCAATAATTTGGCAAATTTAATATACAAACCGTTTTGAAATTTTAATATCTTTTGACCCCATTTTATTGTTATTTTCAGACTTTTTCATAATAAATGATTAATTAATTGAAATTTACTGACATTTAATTTTTAATTAATTATTATCTTGCTAGCTTGTATTATATTATCAGACCCAGGTTAGTATAAACTGCTTCAGTAGTTATTGTAGGTTAGTTTATGTTCCATGTATTTCTCTTTTATTTACTAATACATTAGCTAGATGAAAAACTTTGATAATCACTTTTAATACTACTTTATATTCATATGTTATAGACTTTTTTTCTCATTTTCTAGTTATTTTAATTAATTTAAACCTATTCTGAATTATTTGCTCTTCAAATTAATATAATATGCAATGTTGTTATACCTCTTATTATGCATAACTATATTATGCTCTATTGCTTGCTCGCATGAATGGTTGTGTTGGTATGGAAATTTGTCAGTCTCGTGGTTATCCATGTCTTACGTTCTCGATGAACACGATAACTGACATTTTGTTCGAAGTCAAGGCATGCATTATCTTTCTCTCAGTATCCTTTTGTTTTTATATCTCACTGGTATTTGTTCCCGTTTCTCTTCGACAGGTTTCGCCAGTTGCGGCCTTCTTTTTGCCAATAGATACTGTGTAGTTCACGTTCGTTGTTGTTCTCACCCTTTTTCTTGAGTATGACAGATCTTGCTACGCAAGGCCCTGAATCACCAACAACCTAACTATACAGCTTTTTTACTTTGCTTTGCCGTGCCTCTTCCTGACCTGCTTACCTCCTCTTAAATGTACACTGTTCTAGCTTCTAAATCACGACTTTTGCCTCACTGCTTGCCTGATTCCCCTCTTTCCTTCGGTCCCGCCGCTGTACGACTCTTCGTGCCGCGGTCATCTCATCGGTCTATAATACATGTTTCATAGATGATTATCGCTTAATTTACTTATCATTTATTCTTTTGTTCAATGATATACCAGATGTGATTTACGTTGATATCCTTAGCGTGTTGTATCAATTATTTATACAAGTTAAAGAAAACGACTTAAGGTGGAGATAGCCCACATGAATCAAACACTATTGATGTCTTTGAGATCTTTATAAAATTTTATTCTGCAGCAGATATGGTTTCATAATATTTCCTAAGAGTTCTCCTAGTCGCAGTAAACCTCGCCATTAAAGAGAGTTTCATATTTACTGGTGAACAGTTATGATTGTTAGAAATCTAACATCTATGATATCAATCTTTATCTTCAAATACCCGTTTTATGATTGTGTCAACTTATTATGTATTACGTCCACCATATTACAAATTATGTAAATTTTGTGTCATTTTAACCAAAATCCCATGTTAATGATAGTTTGCGAGATATTGGTCTAAGTTAGACTTTTAATGATTTCGGTGGATCTGGCCCAAATTATTGGCAAATCCTATCTGTTACATTGTAGAAAGTCTACAAGTTACATTGCAAATCACATATAAACCCTGATATTTTAACACTATTATCTTCGTTCAGAACGGTAGTTGAATAAACAACAAATTTTATACTGTGTTTTTTTGCTAGCTGTGTTTTTTTCGATGAAAAATGAACCGTCTTCTCGGTTTAATCCTTATGTGATAGATATAATATATTATTCTTTAGGGCTTTGTTGTTTTTTCTTTTTCCCAACCAATTAAATTGTTTTTGAGTGATTAATATAGGAAATTTATTTAAGATAGTGATTAAATAAATTGTGGTTTGGATCAAGAATAATAGTTCTGTAACTTCCTGCTTAATAG
The DNA here is from genome assembly GCA_015478945.1 of Trachelipus rathkii. Taxonomy (NCBI): domain Eukaryota; kingdom Metazoa; phylum Arthropoda; class Malacostraca; order Isopoda; family Trachelipodidae; genus Trachelipus; species Trachelipus rathkii. Next base: position 4,484 of record JABUQX010100958.1, on the reverse strand, counting down.
CGGATATCTCATAACAGTTATAATAGTTTAATTTTTTTTAATGTCTATCTATTATTTTAATGTTGATTGTTATTTTGCGGTCACTTTGATAGTTTACTCTTGTTTTTAGTTGGTATAACCCTAGTGATAGTAAAGTTTATAGGGTGGTTTTATTTCTATTTTTTTCGTCGATATGTAATTTTGAAAATATTAATGACTAGTTTTTTTCCTATTATAGGTTGTGCTCCTTATTTGATCTAAGTAATATGATAAGAGTATAATTATAAGGCTATATAATTTAGGTATTTGTGTATTCTTCTGTTTTTATTATGGTATCAGTAATAACACCTGAAAATTATAATTTTTTATTTTTAGATTATCTGATTGGCAATGAGCAAGTTTTGCAAAGGAATAATGTTTATTATTTGCATTAATATAGCTAGAGATACCGATATTATTTTTTATTAGTATTTTAAGATGTTATTTATGTTATATGCAGGATAGTAAGTTACACTATCTCCTCATCTTATTTTAAAAAAGACTCTTTATAGATATATTGCTTAGTAGATATTTAGACGAGATGTGCATAATCATTAGAGTTATGTCTAATACTAATGGTTAATGTTCTGGGTTCGTCAAGGGTAAAAAGCTATGGGGATAAATGAGTATTGTGAATGTGAGTGTATTCATTAAAATTCCCATGTCTTATTTTAATACCGATGAGTTTTATCTCATAGCACAACAATCTTCCTTAACTTTTGACTTATTTTATTCTCGTCCAATTCTTCCACTCACTTATAACAACTTTGATTATTTACATCTATGGGATAATTTCGTGAATACCAATAATTTTCATTACTAATTATGCTGTTAAGTTTATTATTAAGAGCATTTGGTGTATGGTTGTAGAACCAGTGGGGTGCATTTAAGTAAGATAAATATTTAGTATGTAATAATGATATGCTATGCTCCATATTCATTGAATATAAGATAAATGCATTTCAATTTCTTTTATATTGATTTGGCAGTATAAAGTGTTCGGGATATGTCTGTACCTTTTGCAAGATGTTGATTTTGTAAATTGGTATGTCCACATGATAGAGAATTGTGAGTATTGGCTTGGACTTTGTTCTCGTTTTTTTCTGGTTTGAGAAAAATCTTCTTTAAAATTTTACTGTATATTTGGTATTTTAAGATTCATCACTATTGTTCTTTTGTTTTATGCTCCCTTGATCGGGATTGCGGGTCGGTTGTGCGTGGAGAGATTTAACATCATCTGAATGTGGTACGTACCTTGGTGAAACGGAAGGCCCCAGGTCGTAGCTTCATTAAGATGAGATATATTTTTTTCATTTTTTGTAGTTCCATTAGCAAATTACCATTTTTGATTCTTAATTTTAAAATCATGGTCTTCTATTTTTCTGTTTCTATTATCTATCTTTATAGCTAGTATGTAATGACTTACGAGGCATTTTAACCGGAGCTCGTTGTTTCTTAGTGTCGGTAGCGATTGTTATCTATTATGCCTTATATGTTCCATTTTTTTGTTGCTGTTTAAATAACTATTGTTGATCTTTTTAAAAGTCATACCTTTAAACTACTTATGATCTCTTGCTTATATTTATCTCTTTTCTCTTATCTCAGAGTTGTAGTTTAGGTGAGTAGTGATTGATTGGTTTTGGAAAAGTGGTAGCATGTTTATCGGTTTTGACGGTATGGGTTTAATTGAAAGGTTATCTATATATGGAAGGAATATGTGTGAACCTGTGAGCAGCAGAATTGCTTCCACGTATTAATGCCTGGATTTCGCTGCTGAAAAGGCTGAAGGATATTTTGCAATGGTATTTGTAGATATTAACATTTAATTCTTCGCAGGGTTGATCTGTAGGGCATCTGGACTCAATTCTTGGTTTTTGTTTTTGGACTTCGGGCTAGCCGTGTGTTTAGCCCTTTGGACTTGCGGGGACGTCTCTTATTCTGTAGCACTGAGCTGTCTGTCATGTGACTTATGTCATGTTGTGTTTGTGACTGGTATCCTGTTAGTGAATAGTGTTGTTTCGCATCAATGATCCTGTTCTCTATAGTGAGAATTATATCTGCTTGGGATATAGTTACGAAGACTAAGAGAAGAGATGTTTTATTGTCTGGTAATGTTTGCGGCGATACATCAATTCTGAGTTTATACTGTGTGGTCTGTTGCGTGGGAAAGGAACAGGGGCGTTGTCGTTATGGTTAGTCGTGTTGGCTATACTTAATTAGCAGTAAATTGCTTTGGTTCTTTATAGTTCCCGTACCTGGTAGCGTTTAGTTTGTTATAGTTATTATGTAGAAGCTTCACACTATGAGTGATATTGTCAGTTTTATATATATAGTATAATAATGTTCCACCTGGAGAAAACAAGGGAATACAGTGCACTTGTTCTTGGAGACGCAAGATGAATCTGTAATGAGGCAATCAGTTTCGAGATTAGCGAAGGTGGCCCAAACGTGCATTACTTATCACGATGGTCAGGGAATTGTGTTAGAGATTGATGTGACACCTGCATAGAGTGGAGTGTAACAGAGTGATTGGTAATATAAAATAAATTTTTTATTTTGGTGTGTGAGTAGGTTTTGCTGTGGTGAGGACGTTTGAGGGGATTGTAAAGGGAATTTTGAATGGTAGGTTGTGGGGTTGGCTGGTTAGCGTAATGGATTTATTGGTTAGGTTTGAGTTGGTGTCAGTAATCCTGTATAGAATTGTAATGTGATTTTGTTTTTGAATGGTGGATGCGTTTGTGCGTGTTTGTGATCTGGTAATATTTTTTCTAATCCCCAACTGTGTAGAGGAATAATAATTGTGTTGAAACGGTGAGCCGATGTTGTGGCTTGTAGTAGAGGATGCTTTGTGAGAAAATGTGAGTTTAATGGATGAGTGATGGATCTCACCTTTCTTAATCATGTTATGATGTTGTGAGTAATATTAAATGTGGATATTTGTGTCCTTGTAGAATATGTGACTTGTAGCTCTACTCTACAATTGAAGGAGTTTTAATGTTGGTGTTTATAACGTGTGTTTTTGATGTTTTTATGATGGGTATGCTTTGGTCTGGACAAGTAAGAAGTACTGAGTTAGTCAATGTGTTGTGGCTCATAATGCTTATTATCAAAAGTCTGCTCGTGATTCGGAGTCCGTGGGGAGGTGGGTTATTGGGGATGAAGTTAATTTAGGTCTTGTTTCGCGTTGTTGATTAGATGTTGGAATACGTGTAAAAAGTGGGTTGAAGAGTAAATGTATCTGGAAAAATTCGTAGGATGTAAATGTCGGTCAGTGGCTAGGTGGAATGTGTGGGTGTTCGAGTAATAGATGTGTGTTATGTTATTTTGAGCAAGTGTTTTTGTGATTGGGAATAGCACGGATGATTGTGGGCAGGCGAAGCAGTTCATAAACGTGTTGTATTGAAATCGAAGTGACAGTTATGTGTTGTTTAAGATTATGGGCAATAGAGGTAAGATTTGAGGTTTGTTTCAGAGGAAAGAATGTTAAATAGGAACCCTCGAACGTCATTTCTCGAAACTGTTGTAGCGTATAGATCGGTTGTGTGATTATGCGGCTATTTCATACTTCTAACTTTTGATTTGTGTGTGGGGGTTGGCCGGGTGTGGGTAAAGTGCTCTGGGATGTTTATAGTAGTGCACTGCGGAAGTTGGTGGATTGGTTAAGTGGGAGTGCCACCGCGATAAGGTCGGGCTTTATTCTCGTGAATTGTTTTTTTTAATTTTCTGTTTTTGTTGTTTTTAATTAAAATACAATTCTCATCGATTTTGTATTCTCTAAAAAGGTTTGAATGTGCGGTTTATTATATTTCTAGTTATCTTAGTTTTAATTAGTTTTAAATTATTGTAATTTTATTCTTAACATTTATGCTAGCTTCTTGTTTTGCTTATCTTTATCCATAGAGGTTCTATAAAAAAACTGTAATTATGTATATGCTTGTAATCTCTCCTGCTGCTACCTGTGAAGTCGCTGTTCAGTCTGTACCTTGAGCAATTAGCTGAGTACGCACAAGAACATGTTACATTGATACGTTATAGTAAATCATATCTGTAGCTCTGGGAACCCTCTCTTATTCATGGGAAAGTAATAAGTGTGTTACTTACAGCCTCTCACCAAAAAATTTTGTTAAAAATCCTGTTGCCTCTGACGATACTTAGAAATTTGTACCGCTACAAGCCCTGTAATATATTATGTGAATAGTATTTTTACATTAAGTATTTTAAGAGGATGTAAGTATTTTTTCAGATATTAATTTTAACATAAGGTAATTTATTTTTTTTTATAGTATACAAGTCCAGTACATTCTTTTTAATCAGCAAATTTAAAAGAATTATATATTACTCATTTTTTTATTTTTTTTATTTTCCGCTCACCGCTCCCTTACCTGCTGAGGCTGGTATACCTGTTGGGAGTGATTATGATAATATGTGTGAAGTGCGTACCTTACTGTATCATAATCTCTTCTTTT